>VNKB01007971.1:0-11332 GCA_008042735.1 Drosophila leontia | reverse complement strand
TTTTTTGTTTGTTTATTTTTGTCTGCTGCTGCCGTTTAGCGTGTTTGCTGGTTATGTAATTGCTTCAGCCAAGAGCCACCGTCGACTCATTAAGCCAACTTAATTTCGTGCAAATTTTTAACAGCTTCATGCTGGGCAAAAAGTACCCCCGGAGTCGGCCAGAAAATCAGACTCAGACGGAGACCCAGGCCATGTCAGGCCAATCACCCACGCGTCCGTCGACGGATGATTCATGGTGTCACGGTGTCAGTGGCTCCAGCTCTATCCATCTGAAGACCAAGACTAAAGCCACAGCCAAATCTAGCAGTCATCTAGCACGAGAGGGAGGTTGCCTCTGAACACAAGAAAATATTCTAAGAAATTAAATCTAAGTTCTAATTATTTGTTTAAATTTTTTTATAAATATTTTGATAGAAATTTATCACATATTTATGTGGTTTAGAAAAATATAAATATAGGATTTTTTATATTCATTCTTACTAGACGTTTTATTGGGAAAACTATTTAAAATAAATTAAATTTAACTTGTAATTATTTATTATAAATAACTGGAATACTTTTATAAATTTAAAATATTTTTTTATACAATTTAATGATTAAAAATATAAATATAAATATAATAATATTTTAATATTTTAAAAAAAATCTTATTTAAGCTCCTTTACTATTTTTTCTGCCTGTAACCAAGACCCTAGAATTCAGTAGTCATTAAAATCAGTCTCAGCTGCAGTTAGTCAAAAGTTAAGGCGATTTTTCGCCATCAGATATATGTTTTTTTCCCCTTTTTTTTTTTGTTTTAGATTTTAGAGCTTGTAGAGCTACATACGTACATAGGTGATCGTAAAAAACGATCCTCCACACACCACACACCGGATCATGTACGCCCGTAAAAAGCGGCTACAAAAGATCGACTGCCGTCGGCACTTTAAATGCCCCTACGTTTTGGTTATATCTGTATGTTTTTTTTCTCGCCTCCGGCCAGGGTTTTAGGGCTTTGTTAATGGCAACCGAAAAGTGTAACTGAGAATGGTTAAATAGCCGCAGGCCAGGCAGGAAAAAAAAACTGGGTGACTTGATAAATCGAAAGTAAGTGACATAACCGAAAAAATGTGAATGAAAGGGGAACACACACTACACTCGAGTGTGTGTGTGTGTGTGGGAGGTGCGAATTTTTAATTGACTTGATGGGCAGGTGATCTATCAAGGAAAATAAATAAGAAAAAAAATATTTAGGTAAAAAATAAGAGTAATCATTAACAAAATATTGAAGAGATATTTAATAAGTAAATAATTGAAATAAATTTAAAAAAAAAATTTGATTAAATATAATTTAATTTTCCAACTACATTCACCAATAAACTTAAACCACAAGGAAGTTAATAAACACTTTTAATATCAAATATTAATTTCCCCTGTGCTCAAGTTCATTATAAACTATTATTTAAAATTATTTATAGCTAGCCCATAAAAGCAGCATGCCATCTGCACTAAAGATCGGAATGATCCGAGATATACGAACTAAAACAAGGTATAAATACTATAAAGCCTCGGCGGCAAATACTGAAATATAAAGCGATTAAATAATTAGTAAGAATTTGCCAATTGCCGAGAGAATTATGGGCAATGCGCATATATTCAAGAGACTGAGGAGATAAGAAGTCAGGAAGGCGGCAAAATGTTTTATATATACAGATATAGTGTGTGCTTAAATCCAACTAAGATCAGACGGTACAACCAGCACAAGGTGGTTCAAGAAAAACCAGTGCACTTAACAAAAAAAATCAAGCAAAAAACATATATATATACATATATCGTCGTCGCAACAAAACGAAAAGTGACAATTTAATTGCGTCAAACGCAGCATTCGATTGGCGGCGGGGTTCGGAGATGCCTCCATCTAGATGCGAGTCTATATAGTAATATATATATATATATATATTACGGTTAGAGATAGAGACAGAAATGTGGCTATATTGCCGCCGTCTGGCGACACTTTGCTCTCAAAGACGACGACGATCTCGGGCTCGTTTAATTGAGAGGAGCTCGTAAAAAACGCTTATGACTTGTTTATAAGCAGCCGCGATCCAATCGGATCGTATCGAATCAGTTGCTATATTGATTTCGGACCTGGTTTTGGCTATGGGATGTTGGATATTGGATGTTGAAGTACTGAGTATTGGGGGAGATGTCGTCTGGCTATAATGAGATGCCAGTTACTTTTCGATATAACCTTACGGGGTCTGTCTATCAGGCAGGCATTCCTAGGTCGGCTGTTAAACTTAAGTGGATGTGCTAGATGTGTGCTGCTGCCTTTTATTTGTGACTTACAGCTTTTTTTGCAGTGGCAAGTATGTGTTACTTGACTTGATTTTTATTTAATTTAAGCACTTATAAGATTATTTAATCCTAGCGTTACTCATCTTTTGGAGCTTTTAAGTGATTAATCGGATTTATTTTCTTGATATTGGATTTCTTATTTCTTTTTACTTTAAATTTTAATACTCAGTTAATTTCCTTATTTAATGTATTTAGGAATTCCTTTTAAAAATATATTAATAGCTTCAGGTTCTCAAACATCAACATAACTAAAACAATAATTTCCTGGTGAATATAAAAAAAATAATCTTAGCTTAATGGACACTATTAAACACTTAATTTATTGTTAAATTTATTATTATTAATGTTATTATTCATAAATCTCTTGCTTCTTTTTATGACATTTTCTGATCTTTGTGTGTTCTTTACTTTATTAAGTGTAAATTAAAAAACAAAATAAAATAAATAAAACGGCAACACCCACTGGTCTTTAATGCTCTTTCTAAAGGGTAGATTTCCTATAAGACGATGTAAAAAATAAAACCAAAAATTAAAAAAAAAAACAATAAATGAAATGTTTGAAATATTGGAATAAGCTTCATTTTCTTAACTAATTATTTAAATAAACTAAAACTTCTATTACATTTATATTGGCTATTTTTTATTTCCTTACAAAATTAAAAAACATTTTTCTTTAGCAAAAAATAAAATCCGAATCTATTGATATATCAATAAATAAATATAATACCGCCAACTCTTAAAAGTTTCTCAAATAAAAAATGGAAAAGTTTATTAAAAATATTTCTTTAAATTAAAGTATTATTTTTCCCATCATATTTGACCCATTTCCTAGGGTGCTAAATTTATTGATTATTTTTCAGAGCCAATCCTCTCAGCCTCTCCTTTGAAGTCTCCACGGGCAAGGGTGTAAAAAACGCTTGCACGTTTGCAACAGATGCCTTTTTTTCTTGCTGGCCGTGTTAAGATATTATTTTTTTATTTTAGTTTATTTTGTTGGTGTTGTTTTTGCTGGTGCTTTTATTGATTTATTTGTTGGGGCGACACAAGTTGGCATCATTAAGTGCCAGCACACACCGTTCTCTATTAGCCGACAAATTCTTGGCCTTCCCTGTCGGACCCGCGGACTCTCGGACTCTTGGCTCTTTGGATAATTCTTGTTCCACAATCTAAATGGCCGTCTCACCACTGGGCACACCTTAGAATTTGTGTGTTACAATTTGAAGTTGTCGACAATGGTTGCTTGGCTTGTTACCTGAGTTCACCTGGAGCTGGAAGCTGACGCTCAAGCTGAAGCTCAAACTGAGGCTTAGACGGAGGCTAAAAGCTGACCAACTGCAGCGGCGGCATTATTGTGGATTGTGAAAGTACGGGTGGGGTTCGTTCGGAACTGGCATCCCAGCAGTGTCAGCGGTGTGTGTGTGTGTACCACACGACGTATGCTTAATTACCAAACTGAGGCCGTGGTGGCAGCGATCAGCAGGGAAAACAAAGCCAGAGACGAGAGTTTGGTCTAGATCTGCTGAGCCTGGGTGCCTGCCCAGGCTCGCTGTGAAGATTAGTCGCAGTGGGTCGCACATTTCGTTTCGCAATCGATTGCAACATGCAACAAGGCAGCAGCAGCAGCAGCAGCAACAACATCAACGCGAAACGAATGTGGCCAGCTTCGCTGCTCTAAATCAACGATATATAAAACTAGTTTAGGTGGGTCCAATGGATATTCTTTTACTGCTATTTTGTTGCAAACTTCAGACTGAAGTTTTTGCCTCAGTTTTTTTCAGCCAAAGCCGTTTTTTTGGTGCATTCTAATGGCCGCCCAATATGACTAAGCACACTCATCGCGCGGCGGCGGCGGCGACGGCGCACTCCTGCGTCCGTCCGACGTGTATGCAAATCTGCATAGGAAAAAAAAGAAACCAGTTTGCGGCACCAGCTAACTCTATATATATAGCAAAAAATATGGGTCGAGATCTGCAAAATGCAGCTGATCGAATTTTTGCATTAGGCGCAGCAGCAGCAGCGGCAGCAACTGCCATCCGGCCAACTGAATCGCAAGTCTGAGGCTGCCTGCTGCCTGATTATCTCTCAAGGAAGGCATGCCGAGTCTCAAACTCCCAAGGAGGGGTTTCTTTTTTTTTTTTGATTTTTTGGTTCCTCAGAAGGGGTATAGGAGTCGCTGCAACTGCAACTGCAGCCGGCACCGAGCGAATATCGAATGCTATCTATATCTAACGAAGCAGGGCCATATAGCCAACATTTTCGCTATTAGCCACAAAACAGAAATACTAAACACACATACACTGGGGGAAAACATAACCAAGAATTCGCTTACAAGCTTGGAAAATATTTAGAAATATTCTATAATATTTTTCTGACTTTCATTGAAAATTTCAAATAAAGAACTATATAGGCTTATATCTCTGGGTTTAAATTCAAATATTTACAAGCTGCAAACAATACTTACAAAATAATATTCTTATATTTTCATAATTTCTAATTATTTTTAATAAGTTTTTAACACACAGTTCCTCTTAGGTAAGCAATATCATAGGTTACTTAACCTACATTTCCCAGTGCATTTCTCAGACGTATCTATATCTGAGTCTGGTCCAGGCAAACGCAAAGAAACCTAACGTATAATCTTAGAGGCAAGAAAAAAAAAACACCAAAGCGGCTGCGCAAAATCAAGAGTGTGTCTAAGCCATGGCAAGGCAGCAACAAGGCAACCCGGTATCAACGGCCAGCGGGCAACCAGCGTCCGTTCAGGCGGGCAGCTGCTGCTCTGTCTGCTGATGAAATGCATTGTGAGGCACCACCAAGGCACCACCGAATCATCGAACCACCAACACCGTAGCCGCCACCGCCAACATTGCAGCAGCATCGCCACTGCACCAGTGGCAGTTGCAGTTGCACGTACGTGCGGCGTTTGCTTATGGGGCGGCAATGGTCCAGCTCCAAAAAAAAAATTAATTTAAGGCATCTTATAGGCACAGGAAAAAATGTAGGAAGATTCTTAGTATTTAAAAAAATAAATACAATTTATGTAAGTTCCCTATAATCATTTAAAACAAAACTCCCATGAACAGTAGCTAAAAAAGCTCGTAAATTAACAACTTCTTTATAACTTTAAAGGATTTAATTCAGACAAGTTGCCTTAGCTTATAAATGCGTGTTATAAATGGCAAAAACTTCACCACTTTTAGACATCATTTGAATTATTTTAATGAACCTCCTTAATTGCTGTTTTAGACTTCAATTATGAGCCTAGAAAAACCCCCTTAAACCAACTATGGTGTTATTTTTTTCGCTTTCTGCAAAATCCTACAAGTCAAAACTGAAAACTGAAAACTAAAGACGAAAAAATGCCCGTTCAATGCAAAGGCGATGCTCGTCGGACGGACCCATAGGCCACTCAACCCCTGCAACGGCAGGAAAAAATCTACATTTGTCCAAAAAAAAAATATGTATATATATAAGAAAATACCACAGGCGAGTCAGGAGAGGCTGCAACTGCAACTGCCACGGCGACAGCGACGCTGTGTGTTGCATAAAAGCAACGCTCCAAATTGCTAACTGAGCGATCCAGTTTAAATTGCAATTGCTCGTTAATGGGCACTAAAACGTGCCAGTGTCGATGTGAGTGTCTCTCTGTATGTGTGTCTGTGTGCATTGCATCGTTTGTAGTTTTTTTTCGGCGTTTTTTATAGCTTGGTAATACGAGCCGAGATGGCTGTCGTGTGGCATGCGAGGCGTATGCGCAACTTATCAACTCGGACAACGCGCATACGCAGTGTGGAACGTGGTGGAGATGAAGGGGGATGAAAAATAGGTATGTGAACAGAATAGGGGAGGGCATTAGGGCACTTCCAAATATAACTTTAATAAATGTATAATAAATTATTTAATAAATTAAAAAAGAAGAATTTAAATTCTTAAATTATTGTTTAAATGATTATTCACATTTATTCGTTCTAACATATTTTATATTTGGTATTTAAAAATATGTTTGCTATGTAAAACATCCTTAAAAAAATTAAGAAAAATTCAGAACACCTTCTAAAATTCATTATTCGTTAAATTATATACACTACTTAAGCTAAGAAACCTTTCCAGGACTTAAAATAAAAATTGACTAATAGCAATATCCTTTTTTCTTTATAAATCATGCAAATAAGTCTACAATTTATAAGTCTTATAAGTCTAAATTTTCCCATATTCAAGATCCCATCAATAAATCCAATCTCATTTCCATTCCCATCAGAATCAAATGAAAATTCCTCCGCACAACAGGCACACAGAGGCTGAGGAGCCTTTCCCAAAACGAATTGAGGTGAAAATTCCCTGAGCTTGTTCTGCTCTCTGTGTGCCCCCGCATTTTACGTATTTCCCTCGTACTTTCCGCCACGGATGCCCACAGCCCTCGCGACTAACTGTACACACATTTGTCGCATCGCAGCAGCAGCAGCAACAACAAGTTAAAGCATAACAACATATTTTACAATTACGAAACAATTCGGCCCACAACTAAATACAGAAACCAACTGAACAATGCCACGAAAAATAGTACAAAAAAAATAATCCAACAAGAGGGAAAAATCTTTGATAGAATAAAAATAGGAAAAACTGTAGCGAAGCTCGCAAAGATCCAAGGCAGACGAATAGGCGTAGACACCAGCAGACTTCAGCGGAATCGTGTCTCCAAATGCGGCCTACTGAGGCGGCATGCCAACACTCACACACTGGCGCAAATTATGGCCAAGAACGAAACCAGATCAGAACCGATCCGATCCAAGCCTATGGCCATAATTATGAAAACACTCAGAGAGTCGCGTCGTCGTCGTCGTCGACGTATTTTTCCTGTTCGTGCCTTAATAATCTGCGCAAACGGCGGCCGCACATTGAAATTCCCCACCAATAATAATAACAATAATCGCCGCAGCAGCAACATCTATTAAAATATCGATAGACTGACTGACTGACTCGGTGACTCGGTGACTAGGTGACTCTCTGACTCCCTGACTGACTTGGCGACTCCGGTTCGGTTTTTGGGTTTTGGTTTTTGGTTATGGCTTTGGCTGCTCACCCGGGGTTACCTCGCTGGTGAAGCGATCAAAAGTCGCTAAAAGCAAACGCATACTGACGGCGTTATTATTGATTTAAACATCAAGATAAATTACACCGGGGAGAGGCCCCTCTTGATACCCTCTAGAAAATGTAGGGGAGTTGAAACCTTTAGGATCTGTGGCTGAAGCTCAGCCTGTAAGTGAACATCGTTTCACTGAAAGAAAATTGCAATTGAAAATTAGAAAAGAAGTTTATTTTAAAGAATATATTTTTCTTGACTTTAAACAATTGTGAAATGTTCAATTTTTGATTTTAATTTAATATTTTAAAAATGGTTACATAATCGTTACTTATTATGCCTTTAATATTATTCAGTGTAATCATTTTAAATATTTCTTTTTTTTAAGAATTTAGTTTTAGAATTATTTTTGATATCTTAACATAAACTCATTTTAAATTTTAAACATTAAATAAAATAAATAAATATTTATCATATTAAATAACCATTAATAATTTCTCTCTCTGCTCTTTTGAGGCTCCAAGTTAAAGCTCTTCTCTTCTTTTTTTTTTTTTTGTGGCCACTAACGAAGTTTCCTTTTGCCTTCATTGTTGTTGCCTTGCTATTGTTGTAATTGCGGGTAATTGTTGTTGCCGTTGCTGCTGTTGTTGTTGCTGTTATTTCTTTTTTTCTGTTTTGGGCGCTACAAATTTCCAAACCCACTAGGCACATTTGAACTGGCGCACGATCGCAAAAAAAAAGAACCGAAAATCCAATGAACGAAGCAGCAATTGTAACATCAACATGAGATGTGCTCCGGCTCCGAAAAGGAGCAACGTGCCTGGAGACGAAACAAAAAGAGACGGGGCATAGCGTGGCAGAAAGAGACAGGCTAAGGAGCTGGAGGGAGAGAGGTAGCTCATAGCTTGTGCCTGGTCTTTTGCTACTTTGACTTGTCGCTCGTTCCAAAACGTCGAATGCGTCTAATTTCTTTGGCTTGCTTTTGGCTCTTTTTTCAAATGCCCTTAGAGAGAGTTTTTCTAGGATTTTATTAGATTTGTAGGGAGAATGTCAAAAAAATATAAACAATTTTTAAATAAAAAAATAATCCTTTCAAAAATTATATTAGTTTTGGCGAAATATCTAATTTGGATTATTTCTTTTAGTAATATTTTCTAACAACTTTCTTAAATTTTATTCTAATTTCTCAAGAGAATTGTCTGAAACTTGGGATGTTCTCTTTTGTGTAGATTTTTATTAAGATCAGTCCTCGTTATCTTTATTTTTTTGTATCCTGATATCTAAAAACTAATAAATTTCTAAAAATAATTGTCTAAAACTTGGGACTCTTGCTCTATGTAAATATGTTAAAGGATTGTGTATATTTTTTGATTCTACTATACTATTTCAAATATTCTTCAATATATATTCTTATAGATCCTTTAAGCTGTATCTTGATAAGAATAGTTATAATATTTTTCTAACACCTTTAAGAGTATCAAAAGTGCTTCTAACGTAAGCCATTTTCCTTTCTTGTTTGAGTTTTTCTTCAGCTAAGTCGAGGGGGTTTGGGGTGTTCTCTCCGAATGTCGTGTCTTTTGGCCTGGGCTCCAGCTCCATAGCTCCAAAGCCTCCGATCCATTCGCCAACGTCTGCTCGCCGGCTGCCGCGTTTGTCGTTTAAATCGTACCACCACAGGCGACATAAAAATAATGAAGTGTGCGGGTGTGGTCGACTCGCTTTTGGCCAGGTCTACGGTCTACGGTCTACAGTCTTTGGCCGATCTGTGCCCGAAATTTCGCAGACTGAATCGCAGACTGACTGGCCGATCGGGCGACTGTCGACTGTCGAAGGCTTTGCGACGTTTGCAGATTGCCGAGTCGTGTTTAGCCCAGCGGTGCAAGCGGCGGCGGCCCATATAACCAAATCAACATTTTACGGGACTAGAGGTTTACCCGGAGGTCCCTTTTTTGGCCAAACTCCAACTATGCAAAATAAAAAAAAAAATAAGAAAACAAAAAAAAAAGGGGGAGAAGAAGTGCAGGCTCCTTGGCTGTTCAAGTTGGCGGAAAATGAGCCACGAGATGAGGGTAGCGAATTTGTTTAACAAGCTATTATTTCATGTAAATTGAAAATACAACTTTAAGTGATATATGGTGGGTATCGAGGCCAGATCTTGTAGTATTTATGGCCAAATATTCACACTTTATCTTGTTATTTTCGATTAAGAAACCTCTGTCCTTGAGTTTATTATAATTATACTGCCTAAAACTTGTAGTCTTTGGTGGCTAATTGTGGCCAATTTTAGTTTAATTCATTGAAACTTTATTAAATAAAATTGCCAAATGCCTGATAATTAAATATTGAGCAAGTTATAGCAAAAATTATTAACCAAAGTTCATTAACATAATTAGGCAATGAGAAAATTGATTCAAAGAGATTGAAGATAAAATTAAGAAGAGATCTAAGCTTAATTGGAAAAAAAAATTGAGATTGAATTCAGTTATTGGAAAAAAACTGGGTAAATTTAATTTATATGGTGGAGATATTTGATTGGAATTTTAGAACCATTTTATTTTGCCTCTTTTATTATATACAAATTATACGTTATTTTTAAGCACTTTAAAATACATTTTTCCAAATTAAATCGAATCGTTAAACGATATTTAGTAAGACAAAAATATATTAATTTTAATTCGTTGTCGGAAATGACACCTTTAAACCGTTTCAAGCTTTTGAATAAAATTATAATATTTTATAAGGGTATACGAATTATGAATTCCCAATACATTTACTATTAAACAAATTTCGTATTATTTAAATATTTATAGAACTTTTCTAAACAAATATCGCTTCAGCTGTAATTCATATCACTCTGCAATTGTCTGTTGGGTAATTCACTGAACACACGCCCAACCAATTGCAAAAATATAACGGTATCCAAGGTTGTGCTACGCTTAAAATGTAATTGTTCGACTTAAAGAGCCAAAGAAACAACATCCACAGACAACAGCAACAACCACAACAACAGCATCTCAGGTACCGCCAGCAACGCGATCAAGTTTTGGATTTTTGCCGACGCCGCCGTCGCCTTTTGCCGTCTAATCAAATACGAGTAAATACCAGACCAAGACACCCAAAGCGCAGAAAAGTTGGGAAAAATAACACAGCAGAAAAGCAGAGACGGTGACGGAGACAGAGACCGAGACTCTGAGCTACCCACCTATGGAGCCCCAGAGATACGAGGCGATATTACACTAGAATGAGAGATGCAGGTACAGAGGAAGAATTATTAATAGAAAAACTATTAGAGAAGTTCTAAAAGTAATATTTTAAGAATTTTAAATGGAAAAGCCTTTATGAGTTAAATATTAAATATTATAAACTTTACGTCCAATACGCACTGATAATTACCAGACACGGTTGAGAATTTTTGTGTTAAAGAGATTTAGATAATATCTAAATTATGTCTTTGTATATTTTCACTTTTTCAAATATAAAATAAACTTTAAAATATATTTAAACGAAATTAAAATATTGTTTATCCCAATCTAATTTATGTACAACCAATAACCATTTTCTCCCAGTATTTAACCATGGCATGCATGGGCAGAGACACCAACACACATGTCCAAAACCGAATTCAAATCCCCGCTCAAGCTCAACGTCATCGAAGCGCCGCACTCTGAAACTCCGGAGGACTCTGCGTTATATCGCAGCGGGTTTTCTGGGGCTGCGACTGGGACTGAGGGGCCAAAAAATTTTTCACTTGAATATTCGACACACTTTGAGCGCGCGGGCACACACAGCTGGATGTCTGCGAGCAAAGGTTTTTTTTCGGGATAGGATACCCGGTCGCCTCGGTACTCGCAGCGGTTTTCTGGGAGGGGCGCCAGTGCTCTGCGATTCTTGGGGCTATGCATCATCATCATCATC
>VNKB01007940.1:0-10516 GCA_008042735.1 Drosophila leontia | reverse complement strand
CTGGCCCTGGTGCTGATATCTTTTGGTGTCTATGTGATAGTGTCCTACAATCTAAACCAAATTGGTGGTCTGGCGGCCTACGGATACGTGGCTCTGGGAGTAGCTGCCCTGGTGGTGGTCTTATGGGGTTACCTTTCCGCTTGGCGCGAGAATGTCTGCTGCACAGTCACGGTAAGCTATATTAGTTAAAAGTGTTCCTTCGTTGGGATAATGCTCGTCTCTTTGCAGTTCATTGTGTTCCTATGCCTCGTCATCCTTGCCCAGTTCGCTGTGGTCTACTTGCTGTTCACTCAGGATAAGTCGGTGGCCGCCAACCTAGCCAGCGCCGTGGACCTCAGCTGGGAGGAGGAGCTGAACAGTCCTGGGGCCATGTCGCTCTACCAGAATTGGGTGAGTTTTCCACAAAATAAATTCTATGGTAGGGATATTTGTTATCTGATTTTTCCGACCTTTAGTTCCAGTGCTGCGGTCGAGGCAGTCCCCAGGATTATATTGTCAACGAACGCCTACCGCCGGTGACCTGTTTCCGCGACCATGACAAGAGCAAGCCCGAGAACCTGATTCACACCGGCTGCCGCGTGGAGTTCGAGAACTACTGGCTGCACCTGACTAAGATTTTCAACATTATTGGCTTTGTGCTGATCGGTCTCGAGGTGGGTTGCGTCACCATAGAAACTTTAACGAGAGGAGAGCTAATTTTTATTTACTTCCAGCTTCTGCTGAGTGTTGCCTCTTGCCGCCTGTGCAACAGCATACGCAACGATGCCAGACGATCTTATTTCTAAAGGATCCTTGCAAAGGATTCTTTTTAAGAACACAGAAAATTACATTTATGTATTGAAGGCGACGACTTTTGAAAATTAACAAAAACAAGAAAGGCAGCTAACTTCGGCACGCCGAGGTTTTTATACTCTTGCAGCATTAAGAAGGCTTTTATGGCAGCTATATGACAAAGTCATCCGATTTGCTTGTAATTCCGAAATTTTATGGCCATAGATAAAGTTGTTAATATTTTTCTATAAATTTCTTATGGCAGCTACATGACAGTCGTCTGATTTTGTCTGTTCCAACAAACTAGTGAGAATACAAAGAGGACTATCTGCAAAGTTCAGATATCTTCAAAACTAAGAAACTAGTTTGCGTAAACAAATGGATGGCTAGATCCAGTCGGCTGTTGTCATACAGACAAAATACATACTTTGAAGAGTTGGAAACTATTTGTGATTTAAATTATAATACCCTGCAAGGGTATAAATATATTACAACATTATCTAATTGGTTTGAAATTGCGGAAAATAATTGTTAAAATTTGGAAATTGAAACTCAAAACTATACGAACCCAGTACTATGCTAGGGCTTAATCTAACTCACACTTGAATTTCAATGGAAATAACTCACAAAAACTAAAGTAAGAAATGTAAACTAGTTTTAATATTATTTATTATAAAAATATTTCTAAATAAATGAACCAAAAAAAAGTAGATACTTTTTACTAGCGGTCTTAAAACCTTTTAAATGGGTGCTTAAAACTATGCTTTATAATTTTAACTTGAAAATAATATAAAACAAAGCATTTTGTTTTTGATTTTTTTTGTACATTTTTATAATTTTAACTTGAAAATAATATAAAACCAAGCATTTTGTTTTTTTGATTTTTTTCTTGTACATTTTTGATGAAATCTGCCCAAAACTGTGCCATAAAATATTACCTCAAAAACGATACAAGTTTTGTATTATATTTTATTACTACATTTTAGATTTCTAAACATTTTTTCTTAAATCTCTAAATTTCTGTAAATTTAATATGGAAAATATGACCCTCCCGTTAAACACAAGTTTCCTCTTTTTGATTGACTCACATACTTATTAGAGTACCAATGCATTCTTATATCAATTCACATATAATCTTCTTTGGCCTTCAGTAAAATTTAATTTCGAATTAAAGTGGGTGTGATCTATAGTTTTCAATATGAAACATATTAATTGTTGATTTTCCAATAGAAAATAGAATGAAACACGCTGAAAATGGTGAAAAATAAAATTAAAATATGTGTATAGCGACGCTCTCTTTTATTTTATTCAAATAGTTCATTCGTCTATTTCTGTTTATATGCACATACCGCCTTGCTGATATACGTAAATATTTAGTTGAGCGAGAAAAACATTGCTAGTTTTTGCGGCCAAGCATTTCGATTCCACTTCGTGCCAAAGCTTTCGCTTTTCGTATTTGCTTTTCGCTTTTCGCGCCATCGCCACAGTGTGGAACGGTCGGAACGGCGAACAGTTTTCAGTTAACAGTCGAGCGGTGAACATGAACCGGGCTTTGTTGGTAACCCCCAGCGACCGTTAGAACACCTATAAATATTTTCGAATAGTCAACAAGAAGCGCGGCGTTGCCAAGAGCACAAAAATCGAAATAATTCGAGTCCTGATTTGAAAAAAAAAAGAAATATATAAAACAAGGATCCGCGATAATGGCCTGCTCCACGAACGTGCTGAAGGTGTTTGCCCTCTTCAGCGATATTATCTATGCCGTGAGTACAGCGATTAGGTGGTTAAGTGATCTGATGACACCTGAGTCAAGTGACGGAGATAAGATTCAGCTAGCAAGCGCCCCGAGAAAAAACACTAAAACATGAATTAAACTTAAGCTACGGCCAAGGCTAATTGCAGGAAAATTATGGTCTGCCCCTTTGGCCCCGCCGTTGGCCAAGTGCCAGGGTCTGAATTCTCCAGCTTCGCTCCCCAAGTTCATTCAAAGATCTGTCGGTCTTTGATGTGGCCAATTGTTTATTTGATGGCGCAGAAAATAAACATCGGGTGGCTCCCTTGGACACAGATATATCTGTAGTTTCGCCAGCGGATAGTTTTACAAGTCGCTGAGTTGGCCAGCATTTAAATTATTACCGAAGGCCTTAGTGTTCTGTTCCATTTTGATGCAAATTTTGGGCGCAGCTAATAAAACTCGAGCCGCAGCCACAACATGTTCATGGAGGAGGAGGCATCTAGTTCTGAGCATGAGTTTTCCCTGCCTAAAAATATATTTTTTCAAATGTGATATATTAATTTATTTTTTTAG
Organism: Drosophila leontia; assembly: GCA_008042735.1. Classification (NCBI taxonomy): domain Eukaryota; kingdom Metazoa; phylum Arthropoda; class Insecta; order Diptera; family Drosophilidae; genus Drosophila; species Drosophila leontia. The sequence goes on along the minus strand of VNKB01007940.1, from coordinate 7,437 downwards.
TTTTCTGTTTGTTTTCTTGCTCAGTTTTTATTATTTGTTGCGCTTGTGTGTGTTTCCTCCACATTAGCTGACAGCCAAGTCGAAACTTGGTCACCCACGCCGTCACTTAACCCTGAACAAAAATATATAGAATTTTTATTAGATTTTCGCCGTTGCTTTAGTTGGTTTTACTTGAGCGAGATTTTGGTTTGGCTTGCTATATACTTTTACGAGTATGTTGATGTCATTCGTAGACGTTTTGGGCATCTTTCTGGCATTTGGTTCGGATGGAATGCGGCCGAAGGTTGAGGAAATGCCAGCCGGCGCACCACACGGCGTATGCGCGATTTTCCGCACTTGGTTCCAGGCGAGTTCACTTTTGATTTTCGCGTCGAGAGAGGTTTCAATTATGCCCAGGCAGCCTAAGCCCAACAATTACTTCATTCTACTTTAGGGTAGGGCCTAACCTTTGTCTCTGTGTGTCTGCCACTAGGAAAACCCACATAAATCAGTGCCGCAACTTGTTTTGTACATTTATTTGGGGCGCCGACATTGGCAATTGGTCTGCCCACTCCGCGTTATCATCAGACGATATGCAAATTAGTTTGACTCACTAGTCAGAGTACTGGTCTGACCTTGCACACGCCGGCGATAATTGCGTTTAATTGTTGTGTCTGCGCGGGGAAATGAGAGCAAATTAATAAAACGCTTTTGCGCCCCCTCTGTTGCCAACTCTTTGGGTTCCTTATCGTGTTTATTTTATGGGACAGCACCTGAGTGTCTCCTTAGACACTCGTGACAGCGCGCCTTAGATACTCTTCCCTATCAGCCTTGGGGAGGGGAAATATTAAGTAACCCAATCCAGCTGTCAATTACCAAGTCTAATTACGATTCGATGGTCTTAAACAATTCCAGATTCTGGCACGCTTGGTTTCCATTTGTTTGTTTCCGATTTTCGAGTTTCGAGGAACTCGTATATATAGTCATGTTTTTTGTTTTCTTTCGCGGGCCCTTGGAGGGTTATGTCAGCGCCTATTTGGACTTGGGCGCCGCAGCATAATAAATTACAATTAAACGGCGCTGAATGCCCACAGCATAATGCCAGATGTCTGAGTGCTACGTGCCTGGTGCTGGATTAGAGCTCATCTTCATTGTCTCGTACACATTAATTGATGGCCCAGTGTCGATTCCGCCGTTTGATTGTAACTCAATTAATGTAAATGCTATTTGCCGCCGCCATATTCGGCACCAAAGCCCATTGAATATGCACAACTTGCGGCCTAAGTTCATATTTGTCCAAGTCGCCGTAGTGCCTTAAAGCATTAGGCCCAGTTTAGGGCTGCCTAAACGCTTTTGGCCAGGGATTAAGGCGAAGTCAGCCCTGGCTTAAATGATTAATCGGTTAAATCATTCATAATTACCGAGTCGTAGGCTCTGAGCCGAATTGGTGCCGGCCGAGACGTGGGGCTTGTCGAAGCCGGGCGCAGCCAGAGCTCGAGTGACAAACAAACAAGTCACGTCAAAGCCAGCTTATTTGCCGACTGGTTTTCATGTTTGCCCCTCCGACAATTGTAAAAATAATTTACAAATTGTTGGCGGCAACAGGTTGCTGTGTGCAAACATCAACACTCATTGGATTGTAGATTATTACGCGTTTCACAAACTTACAATCGGTAGGAGGACAGCTTTGTGTTCTTAGCTCTTCCCTGGCGAGCTGCCAAGTGCCAAATTACGAGGAGTCCTCATTTGGCGGGAGTGTGTGAAATATCGCATTGCGTTTGCGGATCTGGTGAGTCATTGTGGCTATTTTAAAATGCATCTAGCTGTGTATGCAGGCGGCCAGTGAGAGGCCAGAGCCAGAGAGCGTGCGATTTCAGCAGACACCTTTGCGTATACGTAATATGTCACTGCATTGGAGCAAAGAAAGTATAAAGAATAAGATGTTTAGCGCCAAACGAATTTATGCAAGTGATAGGTGAGCTAGAGAGCGTGCAATTTCGGCAGACACCTCTGCGTATACGTAATATTTAAAAGCATCAGTGTGAGTAATAAGAAAATGAAGAATAAGATGAGTAGCTCCATACGAACAAAAGCAATAGGCGAGTTAGGGAGATTTTAGTAGACACTTTTGCGCATCTGTAAAAACATTAGTTGTAGCAAAATCATTATAAAGAATACGCCTCGGGATGTTTTATTAACAATATTTCCTTGGACAGAGTCACTGGGCGCGTCATTAGCAATATGATTTGATCTATGAAGCAGTCCGTTACTTGGAGAATTTCCACAGGCCCAATTTGCATATTGACTCAGCGACCAACCTTCGAGTGGCTACCGTTTTATCACCTTTCGGGCCACATAGAATGTATTTAGACTTTCAATCAACCACTTCCCACCTCTCTCGTTCGACAGCTGTTCGGCCTGGTTGTGATCGGCCTTGGGGTGCACATCGTCTACAAGTTCGAGCACTTCAACACGGCCGGCTTCGTCATCATTGGCCTGGGCGTGATCGTGGTGCTGGCGGCGCTTTTCGGATCCCTCGGGGCGGCACGTGAGAGCAGCAGCGTATCCAAGACTGTAAGTAGTCAAGGGATTCATTGAAATCTAATATTAATTTTTGCTCTTTTTTCTTTGTTCAGTTTGTGGTCATATTGATAATTTTGATTGTGTTGGAAATTTTGGCTGTGGGCTTCCTTTGGGCATTCCAAACGTCGCTGCTGATAAACGTGGACAAGACATTCGATCAGCTGTGGAACGACCAGCCGGTGCCCATCAAGCCGGGAAATCAGAGCCAGATTGCCAGTCTGGAGCGATGGGTAAGTGCGGCATGGGATCTTTTATGACCTTCCCTTTTAACATTACACATTACAGTTGGACTGCTGCGGCAATGTGGGACCCGATGACTATGTGAGGCCCCCCAACAGTTGCTACAACAGGGAGTCTGATAAACTGAATCTCGAGGGCTGTCGGCAAAAGTTTGTGGACTACATCGCCGAGCGCTGGGCGGCCTTTAACATTGTCTCCCTGGTGCTAGTCGGCGTGGAGGTTCGTCGTGTTTAACAAAATTCTTTCGAAATTATAGCTAATTTCTAATGTATTTTTTAGATTATCTGCGCCTTGTTGGCCTATGTCCTGGCCAACAGCATTGTAAATCGCTGGCGACGCTCCAAGTACTATCAAAAGTAGGATGCTGGTCCATGTACAGTTTTTGGAATAGATTGCATTTCAAGAAACCAACTCCAAGATGCGCATACTTAAGGCCAAAGAACTCTCCATACAAATGCATAAATCGCAGACTCAATAGAGATTCCAAAACCAATTTACTTTAGCGAGGTAATCCGAGGACAGTTCGTGTGATTGTATTCAACTTGTTAGTTCGGATTGGGAGCCGCAACAGTTTTACTTCAGTTACTTTTAAAGAAAGCCATACATTGATTTTATGATTATTGCAGTGTAGGCTTATGTATTAATTATCATTTAGCTAAGTACTTAAACTGATTGTTTTTATGATAATTAACACCATAATTTCGTTTATATTCATATATTTGTTATGATTTTAGCAAAGAAGGTCTTGCTTTTATTATTTTGTATGTGCTGCAAAGTAAATGTTACTCAATCTTATAAACATTTAAATCTGAATCTTAAAAATTTTGCTGACCGACTCTTAGTAGTAACTGTTTGTTGTCGGTTCCTGCCTCGACTAACTGTAACATTCAAGCAGAAACGGAATGTAACCATTTACATGTAATTTAATCTACACTAAGCTCGACTTAAGCCACCATTTTTGTAACAGCATTTCAAAAGCAAAGCCAAAATAAAGAATTGTCCATAGATCGTGTGTTCTGTGTGTTTCGGAATTTCGGGGACCCGAAGATCTGTTGACATCATTCCGATGATAATTCCTACAGAAAAAAAAAATGCGGGGAGTGCCGGTCGGAAGGTGAGGGTGGACAGATGCTGCCTCGTCAAGTTTTGTGGGGACGCGTGGGCGGGCGCCTCCCGCTAATTTTCATTTGTATTCTATATTTTCTTTTGATTTCCCCCGAGCGTCTATTGCATCTGGCCAGCGGATCGGATGGGACCGGACCGGATGGCGACAGAATCCGACGAGGCATCCGACGCGCAGAGCGTCGCCCAAACAAACAAATGAAGATTATGCGACTTTAGTCGATGGTTTGATGGCAGTGCTCAAGGTGTGCTCGCGCCAGCGGAAAACTCGTGAAAATTAATCATTGAAAGTTGAATTTTCGGACATGTACTGCACCACTCGCCTGCTCAGATACGTGCTGTGTGTCATCAGTGGCATCTGTGCTGTAAGTGCCCAAAAATAGCCAATCGGCTGACATTGAAAAGGAATATGGTTAATGGACTATGGATTATGGATTTAGCTAGGTGGCTGCCTGCTGATCTGGTATGGCGTCTGGCTGCTGGACAGCCTCTCCGACCAGCAGAAAGTTCTGGGAATGGATCATGGCGAGGACCTGGCCGCCGCACTTTGCATCCTCTTGGGCACCGTTGTCATAGTGGCCAGCATCTATGGCACTGTGGCCGTGGCCAAGGACTCTAGGACTCTGCTGATTTGTGTGAGTGCTTTGTAGAATATTATCTGATTGTATTATATATGCTGTATTTTTCCAGTATGCTGTTGTATTGGTCTTACTCTTGATCGTCCAGTTCGTTATGTTTAGCATTAGTTTTGGCGCCAGCAGGGAGTCTCTGCCGGAGTCTCTAAAGCAGGGATTCGAAGACCTGTGGGATCTGCAGCATGTGGGCAACAGCACCCTCAACTCCTACGAAGAATGGGTGAGTATTATTGCTGTTCTGTCTAAAGTCCAAGTCCCTTAACTATCTCTCGCCTTTCAATTGTTAGCTTCACTGCTGTGGTCGCAACAGTGCAGAGGATTATCTGCATCTGGAGAAGGAACCTTCGCCGAGTTGCTGTCTCGATCGCGACTGCAGCAAGCTCCTGAATCTCTTTATGTCAGGATGCGAGGCCAAGTTCAAGGAGTACGTAAGCGGGAAAACCAGAAACTTTAACTCCCTGAGCTGGTTTCTAATACTTTTCGAGGTGAGTCATATATACTAAGGTATTTATTGTACTTAAAATAGAATTAATGACGAGATTGGGTAATATTACGATTTATTATATTATATAAAACACTGGTATTTTGGTGGGGTTGCTCATATAATGACGAGATTCCATTTATATCACGTTCTATTTGTTTATTATGACTTGTTGTGTAAATATCTAAGGCATTGTTTAAGATTTTCAAAGCAATTTGGATGGACTCGAGTCTATTTTATTCAGTTTTTGGATAATATATTTGGTATTCACTTTACTTATTAGAGAATATTGTAATTGGTTTACAGTCTCTGACATTTTTTGCATTCTTGACCGCTGAGTTCAAAGCTTTTTTCATCATTAAACAATTCTATGGTTAATAGATTTAATCACTTAATACTACTATAATCATTGATTCTAATTTGCAGTTCGCTGGCTCCGTGACCACCTGCTATCTGGTAGACAGCATTCGCAACCATCGCGACCGCATACGATTCTATAATTAAATTAAGTTGCCACTGTATTATCGTTATTTGTTGTGAGTAATTTCCTAGACGAATTGTGATTGTAATTTACGATTAATAATTATGTTAGGCTACAAATACCAAGTATTCATTCATAAAACTGTAAGCTGTAAACTGGCGCTCCCACGCCGAAAAATAAATCGAATCGAAAACGAAAACGTAAAAATAAAAAACCAGCTGCTGGCAGTGACTAAACTTTTACAAGAAAACTCGCACGGAGGTAAACAAGAAAAGCTCGCCCGCCAAAAGTGGGCGATTCTCGCCGCTCTCGATTTTCACTCACCGATTTATAGATAGAATGTGCTTTATACAAAACAAAAACACACTGTTTCGGTTTACGGTTTGTATCCCCCACATCATAGCACTCAGTTGATTCACGCCGCTGAAACTTAGCGGTCAGCTCCCGAGAGATCTTGCCATATCGCAGCCTCGTATCCGACGGATGCGTAGCCGAAACTGGCTATTGAACAACGCCATATACGTAACACAGCCGCTGTATTGCGCCCAACCTCGTTGACTTCGCCAGTCGTCTTCAGTTGGAATCACAGTAAACATGGGCCTGGCTGCCACCACAGTGAAGCATCTGCTGCTCCTGCTGAACTTTGTATTCTCCGTGAGTGTTGGCAGATCGTGTGTGCCTGGCGTGGTGTGTACGTGTACTTTTATACGCTGTGATTTCCACAGGTGCTCGGACTGGCGCTGATCGCTTTCGGAATTTTCTTTTTGATCTCCGCCGCCGAGAATGCCGTCAGCATCGGTGAGAACGTCGCCGGCGGCCTCATCATCGGCCTGGGTGTTGTCATCCTGATCATAGCGATCTTCGGCTGCCTGGCGGCCATCCATGAGGCACCTGTTCGGCTCCTGATCGTAAGTAGCTACATATGTAACAATTATAGTTATTATTATTATTAAGCCTTGCCAGCATTACTAGGCGAGCCGATTTAGCAAAGACCTTCTGTCTGTACTATGTCCAGGACCCTTGCCAAACGCCACACGAGAGCAGAGGTCGAGCAGAGAAATTTGCTAACTCGACTGTGGGGTATAAGGCAACAGATTGGAAAGGATACCAAATTTGTAGATCAAGTTTTTTTCAAGATATCGGTAAAACGTATATATATTTATAGATGTTTTCTAAAAAAATGTAGTGCCTATTCATGATAACCTTAAAAAATTGTAGACAATATTATCGTCTCACAACAGATTTAAACTTAATTTATCAGTTATCAGTTATCAGTTATGAAGTGGAGGCTAGGATATTTGCAATGATCGTTTCCAAAACTGATACTGATCCTTAAATCTTAATTTTTCCTGTGCAGTACGTAGGTGCTGTGGTGCTGCTGATCTTAACCCAGCTGCTCTTCCTCAGCATGGCCTCGCATGGCACCAAGGACGGCATCTCGGGCAGCATCAACGAGGGCTTCGAACGCCTCTGGGAGGCGGAGCGCAATGAGAGCGGGGCTTTGGCCTACTACGAGAACTGGCTCCACTGCTGCGGAGTGAACAGTTCCGAGGACTACTGGATTATCCACCACGCCATCCCCTCGAGCTGCTGTCTGGACAACAAGTGCGTGGACCAGTCCAGTGTCTACAAGGTCGGCTGCAAGGTCGCATTCACCGAGTATCTCGACGACAAGTTGCTGGTCTTTAAAATCGTCTGCTGGCTGCTTGTCATCGGAGAGGTTGGTTACCAAGTGTCTTCTTTTATAATGAATTTTTATAATTTAATCCTTGATTCTTTCAGGCTGTGGGAGCTGTCTTTGGTTGGTTGCTGTACAGCAGCGTGAAAAACCAGAGCCGGCGCAATAATGCTGTTTGGATGTAAAACTTTATCTAAGTCACCTAATATAAGTATTAAATAAAATAACCCTTTTTGAG
>VNKB01007937.1:0-17107 GCA_008042735.1 Drosophila leontia | reverse complement strand
CTGGCAGTTATAATCACGTTCACAGCTCGTTAGCCGAATGCGAATACAAATAAAATTACCGAAAAAAAAACCGAAAACCCGATTGCAACTGCGAATCGGAGCCACAACCCACCTGTAGCTGGGGCTGCTCCTCCGCACTGCCTGTTTGGCCATAATTGTCGGGAACCAGCATATCGTACACGAGGATGGCTAACCCGCTGGCTAGCTGGCTATCACCATATTGACCATTAGGCGGGCCGAGAGTGCGTTTTGCATTTTGTGCATCTTCATCGATTTCACCATTTGGCGCGCGGTGCATAATTGGCCGGGCCAAGACCGACCAAGATGGGGCCAAGACTGTCATGGGGAACACAGAGAAAATACATTATTTTCATTTCCCTAAAATAGCTAAATTAAATATTATGATGTTAAAAACTTCCATTTATAGATGGCTTTATAAAATATTTTATATTACTTAAATGACTATATTCCTAAGCAAAGCCATAAATAAATATATATATAATTTATTTTCAGTGCACTGAAAGCAAGTCAGAGTCACAGCAATGGCACGTTTTTCCTCGCCGATGATTACCGATATAACAGGCAGTGAAAAATGCGTTGGATGCGTGGAAAAGTTTTCTGTTTTCTTCATACACCCAAAAAATCTGGCGGTGGTGGTGAAAATTCCCTCCATTCCGCTTGATTTCATGCCAGACAAACTAAAGAAAATGGGCGGTGTACCTCGGCTTATGAGACACTCGGAAAATTCCAAAAGGAATTCCACAGGAATGATAGTAATTAATTTTAGAGGCTCTAATAAGTTGGAGTATTTTTAAAGGAAGCATAAACTTTTATATTATCTTAAATATTTTTATAGTTACCTAAGAAATGCTGATAAATATTATATTTGAATATTAATCTGAGGTTTAATATAATTTGGCAAAAATACATACAGTTAAAAGTTTTAAGTTTATAAATTATTTAAATTCTTAAACAAAATGTTTATATTTTGGGTACGTTTATTTTTCAATCTAAGTGTAATAAATGTACATATATATGTAAATTAGAACACTATTTTTTTTATATTCTTTTCATTTAAATTTTTTTTCTCTTATTTAAAATTTGGCGCTGATTTTAAGTTTTTAACTATCTAGCAGCACTAGCATTACCTTTTATCTTTGATATGGCAACACGAGTACTTTTAACCTGCATTTAGAAGTCACTGCTGAAGTCACAACTAACTTTGTTTAAAAAATGATTTTAATATATTGAAGCAGAAAACAAATTTATATAAATTAACTTAATATACCATTATTTCCTTTAGCCTCTTATTTCCTTTATTAATTATTTTAAAAATATGTACTTTAACTAAACCAATACATAGCATTGGTTAACTCGAGCTGTTAAATTTTCCACCACCGATTTTGGTTTTAAATATATTGCACCTAGTCTTAAAATGTGCTTTCTTTTAAAATATTCATTAGATAAATGCATATGGAATCCCTATTTTTTATTGCTTAGATTTTTTATTATTTAAATATCATTTAAATAAATTGTTTAACTAACCAAGACTCGAACCCCGATAAAAATTGTGGCATACTTAACAGCTGGATTAACAGTACGTAACATATCGGGAGAGCCAACAGCATGGGAGAGCGTTTGAGGCAAGCTTTCGGGAGAGCCGCGTCTATATAAGCCACCCGCTTGCCGTTATTTTTTGTAAACTTGCAACTCACCCGCGCCGCTTTTGGTTCCGTTAGGAAAATACCCCGGAAAAGTCCAACGAAAAACAATGGTATCCGATAAATCGCCGGGATAAAATAACACAAAATTAATATTGTTCAGTGGCTGCAGGAAAACCAAAGTTAATACAACATTTTAGCATATTTACTGCCAACGCTAAAAGCGGTCTTTGTCCCCAAACGACTTTCCACAAGCACAAAGCCGCCGCCGCCATCGTCTCAGTCGTCGAAGTCGCCGCCGTGCAAACAATAATAATGAAAAGCGCCAGACAAAAACCGAAAAGCCAATTAGCTCTTTGGCCATTTGAATGGCGTTTGCTGAATTGAATCGAAACAAATAAATTCGCTAAATGCTGGCACATCCGCACCCAGCCGAGTTAATTAAATAAAACATGTTTGTTGAGCCAAGCCGAGGAGAAGCTGTGCAATAAAGTCCGAAGCTGAAATCAAAATAAATTCAAAGCAAAAAATCCTTAGTACACACAGTAGTGTGCGTTCGTGAGTGTGTGTCTACGTGCGTGTGTGCCTGCCTGCGTGTGTGTGTGCGCATGCGCCAGTTGGAGTTTTAAGGCATTAATTGCTTTTTTTGTGCTGCAATAAGATCGAAAGGTGGGTGATAACCAGTTTTTTTCTTATAGCATTTCTATAGATTTGTTTAATTTATGTCTATATTTTTTTGTGCATTTTTTGTGGGGTCTCTATTGTGATTATTTCAGTTTTTTCTGTCTTTTTTTTTTGTCAACGAATTCAAAAGGCGCCCACTCGTAATGTACCCCCCCCCAAACCCTCTCCTTGGCCACCACCCGCACATTTACTACGCGCGCTCTTGGCACAAAAAGCTCTCTGGCTCTGCGACGGCGTAAGCTTTTTCTTTCATTCAAGTCGCCGCTGCCGCTGTAGTCGTCGCTTTGCCGTTATGCTGCGTGAAAGTTAATTCCGTTTACTATCGGCATTCATCAACATCATCATCACCATTACTCCCACAACCACCCCCCCCGAGCTCGCCCCCCGCCTTAACCCTATTGCGACGCCACCTTTTGCCGGCTTTTTGTGCCGAGCATTTAAGCAGTAATTGACATGCATTCGCCGATATGTGTTGACAGATAACCATACTCGTTCGCTTGGGCTGGCCTTTTGCCCTTTTCCTTTCGCTTTTCCCAAAACAGTGTAGCAGGAGGAGGAGTGGGAGGAGGAGGAGGTGATGGAATACATTTGGAAACGGGGGCGGATTATTATTACGGGCGGGGGATTAGGGGAGTGTCGGCGGCAGCAGCAGCCGCCGCGAAGCCCAATTTTCATCATCTTGAGTGTGGCTTAAAAGATTACCAGCGGCGGAGGAGTACTATAGATATGCGCAATGCGTTCAGCGGGGGTGGCAACCAAAACCGAAACCGAAACAAGTTTTTGGATTTTGCATTTTATTTTCATACCTTCATTGAAGCTAAAAATTAAATTAAATTACGTTTTACTTGCTTGTCTTTACTGGCTTACTGACAGTTTTTAACCACTATATGGGAAACCTTAAAAGTCACATTACCTCATTATGTAATAAGACACTGGCAAGCACGTTTCCGATAAGAACTTGGCATTCCCACGCATTTCCACAGACGTGTAATAAAGATAGTCAACAAATTAACAATTTATACACGACAAAAAGCACTTAAATGAGGTTTTTTTAAGCTTAAATATATAATAAAAAAGGTTGTATTTTCTTTAATTTGATATTTGCTAAGCAAAGCAAGATATCTAGAAAAATATTATTTATTTATTTATTTAATAAAAGTGGAGTTATATTATTGTTTGTTTTTGTATTGTATCAACTTTTACATAAATGAAGGACAACATGATTATATATTTAAAGCAAAAGTCACAATATTTATTATTATATCTTTCTTACTTGCTTTTACAATAGTTTTTAGGGTAACTTTCCAATACTTTTTAAAATATGTTAACTTACTTATCTCAATATCGTTAAGAATCTTAACTAAAAATACGTAAGGCTTTAAATGAGGATTTTAAGCAAACCCGTATCTGTTTTTATATTTTCTCACGATTATGTGTGTTTTTGAAGGTTATCCCCAAGGAAATGCAACCTTCTTTTGCGCTCCTTCCGAGATCACTTTCGTATTCAACGTATAAATTACGTTTCTGGAAAAGTGTAATCCGCTTTTTGGCTTAGCATTTTGCTGCCAGCTCGCCCAGAGAAAGAAACCAAATTGCGCTAACTTAATCAGAGCGACGTGCAATTACTTGCATTAGAGCATTTCCACCTCGTCCTCCGCTGCATTTGCTCCACTCCACACCTCATCGCCAGCTTGCCCAGGTTTCCCCCAGTTGCTTTCTTGGCCCGGCTCTGGTTCCATTTGTGCCCGTTACCTTTTGTCATCCAACGCGCCTTTCAACAGCTCACCGAAGCGACCGAGAGGCACAGACGACGACGTCGAGGAAATATCGCACTTAAATTGCACTTAATGAAGCTGCATCATCACATTTTGCATTTCATGCAACACTGGGGGAAAAACCTTGAAAAAGTATTAAGGAATTTTAACCTACATGAAATAAGAGGTCCTTGACAAAACTTTTGAAATTTAAAGAAATGCTTTGAAAAGCCTTGCTCTAGGAAAATGTACACCAAATACTAAGAAGCTCTTTCATGAGAGAGAACAAATTCCCAGAAAATCTTCTTAATTATAGAACACACATACATTTTCGACGGTGCACTGAAAGATGACTGGGGGGATCACTGTCTGTGTCTGTTGGACGGACGGATTCACTCCATTGCCATTTCTTTGCGTACGTGAGGAGACTCCTGGTATCCCGGCTCGGGGAACAATGGCCGAGCCACTTGCATTCAACAGACAAATGAGTGGAAATTATGCCAAGACACTGGCAATTAATAAGTGGGGAAAAAGCAACGTAAGCCGCCCCCTCATCCGTTTTCCCAATACCGCCCATTTGACTTTTGTCTCTGGCCACCTGCTGTTATCCGCCTTCAGTGATTACAGACACTCCGCACACCTTTACATACACATACAGTCACATCACCCACTCAGAAGGGAAGTCCCACCCCTTTGCCAGGGGGAATCCCCTTCAATCCGAACGTCTCATTTACATGCTTGCATTTGGGGGCGTCGAGTGTTTGCCAGCGGCAATACATAATAATCCCAGCTCGGTGTGCACTGCTCGAAATCTCTGCGTTATATCGCCTCTTATTAGCATGCCTCGGGGCTCTGAAAAAAAATATAAAATATATAATTGGATTGCGCAGGTATCTTGATTAGATTTTAATGGGATTTTCACGGAGATACTAGATGAGATTGATTTTGTAATTGGGTTCTTGTTAGCTCGATCGTTGGCTTTGAAATAGATTTGCATCTTTAATTTTATGGAGTTCAATAAATTTTTTATTTTTATCTTCAAATATTTTATATTGACTCTGTTTAAAATAGATATTTATAATTACTAAATGAAGTATTACCATTCAAAGAGTGCTTTTCAAAGCTCTCCAAAAATCTCTGAGATACATCAAAAACCTAAGAGACCTAAACTAATTAAGTTAAGGCTTCTAGTGCATAATTTTAATGACTTCATAAACCACTTTTATCTGCACTTACTATTAATACACTTGCCAATCAACCTAATTGAGTTAATTTTCTGGGTAACCCTTTTTCCAAGTGCAAAACCAATCGCCTGGCCAAGACCAACCACACTTGGCAATTGTTTTGGCCAGTTCGCCAATGGATGTCAAGTAATATACATAAACAGGCACGCAAGAGGTTTTGGGATTGAAATTGGGCAAACACCAGAACTGTGACCATAACACACGCTCCACACTCAGACTGTGCCCACTCGGTCGAGTGCCAATACACACGCCACTCGTACAGGTAACCCGTGCAGGTAAAGCCCCTCCGAACCTCCGAACCCACACACGGCAATCAATATAAACGCATTTTCATAATTAATCAATGCTGAATAATTTGTCAGACAGAGTCAGGTTATAATGGGAAACTCACAGGAGGGGGTTTGGGGTAGAGTGTGCAGGGGTTGTGTGGTGTTTGGGTGGTGCTAATAAGCAAATCTCAGAGGTTTGTTTTGGCTTTTATCGGTCGCAGCGGCGGCTTTGTGGTAAATACACAAAATATACGCTTCTATCTATCCAGATTCCAAATTCCAATCCCGATACCAATCCCACACACATGAATTGGCATGGCAGTGCGGCAGTGAGCCAAGCCAACTGTGAAAACCGCTTTTACACTCGTGACAGAAATAAGCGATAGTGATTTTGTATAAATAGAAGCGGGTCTCTGGTGTAAAAATAATACATATGCAAACTTTAAACTTGTAAACTTTAGTTAAAAATAGAAATTGGTTTGCCTAATAAAGTTTCCTTAAAAGGCCCTTTCATGGAAATGCCACACACTCAATTATTAAAGTAATAGCAGCTTCTAAAAATAAGAAAAATCTATATTAAATCAGAGGGAAAGTCGGGTAAACTCAATCAAAATGAAATGCTACCCACTTATTTACTGGTAGGATGGCTAGTGTAAGCGGGCACTAATAATCTCATTAGTTTATTTGACTTTCAGTCAAGTTCTCGCATTACAAAAATTGCCAGCAACAAAAATAATGCCTGAAATGATGGCTTTAGCGTCTCCCCAGACCAATTCGGCCGCATTGTGTTGCCCCCATGGAATCCGGAATCTGGCCAGGACTCGCTCCCTTTTTTGTACCCACAACCCACAATTCGAGTGGCTGCTGTGTGTGCGGGCGGCATGGCATGCTCTGCGTATTATGTGTATTTAAAGATCATTAGTGCGCAATTTATATGTAGATATTCCGGGATATACGAACAAGTGTATATCGATTACCACCAGTTGAGCGGGCGGGCTGAAAGAGAGAGAGAGGGAGAGACCTTAATGCCAGCTGGCCCAACGTGTGGCGCATTGTTAGGAATGATTAAGAGGCTTCGATGGCATCAGCGGCCAGGAGGTTGCCAAGGTTGAGCAGCTCGAGTGGGTTCCGGAGGTGGTTCAAAGGTGGGAGGTGGCCACTGTGGGCCCAGAGCTCAAGGCAGTGGTGGTGTCAAGGCCAAGCGTCAGGACATGTGGCTCCCCCTTGGGCTTCTTCCTTACCTTAATCGAAGCTAAGCCGGATGTGGGGCCAAATGAGTAAAAGAAGACTAAAATGGCGGAAAAATTGGAATTTTGCTTACCACGATGAATTGGCTTAAATCAAGCCAAGAAACCATTAATAAAGGCAGGCCTTATGGGTTGAACTTTTCTTTGTGAATTTTTTGTAATTTTAATTAATAAGTAAGCAACTCTGCCTTACATCTCTTTTCTTTTTAAAGAGTGTCGACTTATTTTTACTATTTCTGTAATTATATCATATACTTTTTCACTTTTTTAACTCTAATGTTGACAAAAATATATTAAACCAAGCTTAACATATTTTTTTGGTAGAAATATTATATAACATTATTGCCTGACACAATATTTCAGCATATGTAAATTTATTCCAAACATTGACAATTTCCCTGGGCTTTTTATAAAACATTTTCTCATCGATTTCCCCACGATTTCCCCACGATTTTCCCAAGCGTCCCCAAGTATGCAATGAAAAATGATTCGATTGGCAGTGCCACAATTTAAACGAAAAACTCAACCTGTCCTCCAGGCCTCTCCCTTCGCCGCTAACCATCCATCGGCCATATATCGTTGTCAATTTCGCCTGATAACAATCAAGATTCCATTAAACGTATAAGAGACTTGCGGCCCCATCAACTGTCGCAGCGTTTTTGCATACATTTCCATTTCCATAAAATAAAAATGCACGATCCCGAACCTGAGGTGGTCCAGATAAAGCGAATTAAATGCAGGTCCTGGGCGGAAGGAGGTTTACGGATTAAATTAATGTGGGGAAACAATGTGCGAGTGGCGCGCCAGTTGTTGCCACTCTCTCTAATGAAGCAACATTTGCGCCGCACCCACACAGATGCTCTCCGGCTCCTCACACAGATACTCGCGCACGCACACAGCCATCTGCATAGCGAGGCAAATAGCGAAAATTCCATGGAAGCTTTTGTGCGGCAGCGTTTCTTTTTGCCGGAGCCCAGCCATAAATATTTTTCGAAATAAATTATGATTTTATGACTTTTTGATGGCCCGCCACAAAACCCACACTTACGCAGGTCCCACACACATCCAAGCACACACACACTCCGACATACGCAGGGTAATATATTTCCGAGGAAGCGAGAGGCAGCGACTCGAAGGAAAAACGCTTTACGTATTTATAGCAATTTCGCATTGGGTTGCCGCCGCTTCAGCTACAGCTTTATATATCGATACAAAGGACCTTCCTCCATTTTTTTTTTATTCTGCCCATCACACAGTTTGCATTAAAAAATTGGCACAAAAAACAAAGAGCGAAAAATGCAGACAAAAAAAGGGCGAAAAACCTTAAAGCGGCGCCAAAAAAAAGTTATTACACAAAAGCGCGAAAAAATTTTGTTCGAGTTGAATGCAACTTCCATGTGTACGGACAGTCGAGGGTAGAATAATGGCACTTTAAATAGTATTGGAAAAGTGTGATAATTTATCATTAGTATAAGTAGAATCTAGCACACTTTTAGAGATATTTGTTTCAGAAAGCTTAAAAAAGTTCTAAAAACCCTATTTCGATTTCTTTTGCATTAATCAAAAATCATAGAACATTACTTAAGGTTTCTAGATTAACAAAGTAAATAATTATGAACCAAGTTTGGTTTTGATTCCGTCTTCCTCCTTCTTGAAATTATAAAAGCCGCCAAAAACTTTTTTTAACATTTTTTGTATATAATATAATATTATATGAAATAAATATTGAATCGTAAAAGCATAGACATATATTTTAAAATAATATTTAAGTACTAAAACTATGCTAAAATGTTTCTTGAATATATAGATGTATTCTCCTTCAATCTCTTGATATTCAATAGTTCTTCTATAAAATTTAGGATTGAAATTTAAGTTAGCTGACTATAAAAATCACACAAAATTAAATTCAAATAGAACACAAACAATTGCCAGTTTGCAGTGCTATTGTTTTAACCGGAAGTGTGCTCTGTGTTGCAGCAGCAGCTGCTGCCACTTCCCAGCATTTTGTGTGCCATTTTTTTGTGCGATTTTCGCGCTGCCTACTTTTGGGGCGCATAATTTATGACCGCCCGGCATTAAATTAGCCAAAGCGCAGCATGAAAAACGGCAGAAACGGCTGAAATGCTGGCGACAAGCGACGTCCGGCGCTTATTAGAAGATGACGGAGGGGTGCAGGCAGGATGCGGACTCTGCAATTGCCGGGGTGTTTCAAAGGGCGGGGCGGGGGCGTGACACACATCCGTACAAATAGTTGAAATCTCTTTGGGCCAAGACAGCGGGCAGCTACTAATATTTTACACATATTTCATGGGAGTTTTTCTGTTGATTCGGTGGTTTCGTTTTTTGTGCAATATTTTCGCAGTGCTACCACTCGCAATTTATCAAATATTTATTTGCTATTTACCTATGTACATAAAGCTTGTACGAGGTATGCAAATAAGTTGAGCACAATGAAATACAATTGAAAATTTTCGTTGCAATTTCGTATGATTTAGCCTTGTTTCTGCAACTGCAATTTCAATGAACAATGTGAAAAACATTCTTTAATTTATGTATTTTCATATAGGATCCATGGGAATTATTTAGAGAATTTTATGGAATATTTTAATATATTCTATTGTTATTGTTTTAATTTTAAGTTAAGGAAAGCTTTATATAATTTAATATAAATAATGGCTTTGTTTGGCAATATATTTTATTTATTTAATAATGTTTTTCTTACATTTGCTTGGTAAAATTATTTACGGAAATGTTATGTTTAGGAATTTTAAAGGTCATTAATATTATGTTATATGATTTTTAGATAGATTACCCACTTACTAGTTACTATTACATTACCTCCCACATGCACTATTTTCCCTTATAGAAAATCCATTACTTATTCCCATTTCCTTAATGCATTTCTTAAACTTTCCGGGACTCTGAGGACAGCCCTCGTTATTTATCCTTGAATATATGTACGTGTGTGTGGGTGTGTGTGGTGGCTGGTGTTTTGTTTGGTTGTGTTTACTTACAATTATGAGCGTGTTGATGACAACATTGCCAGCGCCTTCGTCCTCGCCTTCGCCTTCATCCTGTGTCCTTCGACTCAAGCAGTCACACACTTGGAAAAGTTTTATATACATTTTTGCCAAGTCTTCGGATGGGGCCTTGAGCTGCTGCGGCATTGCAATAATAATTACAAATGTTGCACAATAAATTGCAAAGTCAACAGACTTGCTGACGGCAGAGGCAGCAACAGTGGCAACAGTAGCAACAGTGGCAACAGCGGCACAAGGATCTGAAGGAGCAGGAGCTGCGGCAAAATTACTTCCTGCTGAATCGTAGCGGAAATGTACATACAAATGGCACTCACACAGACGCCAGCGCAATCACAATCCCAGAAACAGGATGTGTCTGACTGGAGCAGTCCTTTTCCGGTTGAGAGCGTGAGCACGAAATCGAATTTGATGCTCCTCCTGCTCGCTCCCTGCGCTCCCTACTCTCCCTGAAACTGCCTAAACTTCCCGATCTGTGGTCGTGTCACGCCGCCATCGCTGGCAGGACTCCGGCTCCTGGGAGAGTGGCAACTTGTCAAATAGAAAATCATAGAAAAAAGTCCCGCGGCGGCGACAAGATGCGTAATTGCAGAGCTCCGGGCGGGGAACTGTTGCACTGTAGCTGCCAAGGATGTGCCAGGATGTGTGCTTTGTGTGCGAGTGTGGAAGGATGTGGCCGGATATGGAAGGATGTGTGGCCCAAATGCCACGGCTTTTTGCATTCCCACTCCCATTGCCACATGGTGGCGGTGACTCCGGCTCCGGCTCCAAGTCCCCCCCTCCTGTCTTGTCGGAGAATGCAATAAATCCTGGACTGGAAAAACAATGACAAATGTCCTGGCTTCCGCTTTGCATATGTCTGTATGTATGTGACAGTGTTTGTCCTCCGCATGCCGGACGTTTAATTTGATATCCGCTTATTGCCAACAACAACTCGTGTCATCCGCATGTCTCAGTTAAATAGAGATTCGATTGAGACTCCAAGGCAAAATGTTTAAATTTCGATGTCATCTAAATGATTGCGGAAAAGTACAAAGAAGTTGATCAACTAAATTGAATTATTCGTTTAAATAAGCTAAAAATAACTATCTGTGCGCGTTGCATATCTTTTTCCAATTAGTTTTACACAACTGCACATCCGTTAAAATGTCAAGTTCTTAATTATTGCCGGCATACTAATAAATTTATAACCAATAAATTATGCTAAGCTCGGATACCATATTTAAAAACAAGGATTACATGATGTTAAAGAGGAGATTGCATTTAACTGTAGTTTGTTTTAAATATATATATATAGTTTTACCACAAAAAAAACCAATTTGTCTGCTTATCTTATAAATACATTTTCTTCATTGAGAAACCTTTAAAAATTAATAAAACCCATATATCTTTTATTCATTTAGTACCCTCTGGCGGTTGACATGTAGAACCATATATCTTGGCATCCTGCAATCGAAGTGACAGAGAGAGAGAGAGAGAGAGTGAGAGAGAGGCATCATGGTGGAATCCTCGAGCCTGGGGCGGACTCCGCCAGCGGCCCAGCAGCCCATTCCTCAGCAGCATTCGCCCTCGCCCTCGGGGATGCGGTGTGGCAACTTGGAAACACGGGTACGCGGTGCCTGGTATCGCGTCCTGGTCACGCTAGAGACGGACTTCCTGGCCGTCAGTCTGGATGAGTCCTGCGAGGCAGCACAGCAAACCAACGATGGACAATCTACCACGCTAAATGGAACCTTGGGGTGAGTCTTAATAGAAAATATTTAATTTAAAATTTTGTATTATACATTACATTTTGGACTAATTTATCCTGCAGGAGCAATCACAGCGGCGGAGGTGGCGGTGGAGCTGGCGGAGGCGGAGCTGGTGGATCTGGCCAGAACGGCACTCTGCCCAGCTCCGCCTCCCTACAGGGCATGCAGGACACCGAGCTGGATGGCACCGGAAGCAACGACAACAACGGGGACAATCGTGATCCCTGCCTGAACAACAACAACAATGCCGGCGACGGAGGCGGCATGGATATGTGCGACGTACCTGACCATGTGGCCAACCAGAAGCGGCACGTTCGCATCATCAAGTCGGACAACAATGGCCTGGGCATCTCCATCAAGGGCGGTCGCGAGAACCGTATGCCCATCCTCATCTCGAAAATCTTCCGTGGCATGGCCGCCGACCAGGCCAAGGGTCTCTACGTAGGCGACGCCATACTCACGGTCAACGGGGAGGAGCTCCGTGACGCCACCCACGACGAGGCGGTCCGAGCTCTAAAGCGATCCGGTCGCGTTGTGGATCTGGAAGGTAAGTTCGAAGATACATTCGTTACTGGCCAAAGTGCCACCGGGATGTCAAATTGCTATTTGCGTAAAACATTTTGCACACACAAAGTGGGCTAGGTGGAGTGCTTGCAAAAAGTGGACGAGGGCTTAAAAAACGCGAGTCAAACTAACAAGTAAACTATGAGCCACATGGCCAATAGTGGGGTACAGTGGAATTAATGGGATAAGGTGGAATATAAAAATATAGTTAAATTTGGGTCCGATTTTTTGATTATTTAAATATTGTTATACTAAGCTAAATACGATAAATATACCTCATTATATCCTAAATTCCTTTTATTTAAATCAAATAAATAACTTTAATTCTAACTTTTCCAAATAAATCACAAACAAAACTCAACATTTTAAATAGAAAAGTTTTAATTGTAATCCCCAACTATGAATGACGCAATATCCATCTCGGAATACAGATTCCCCTTAGTAGCTTGCAACCATACCATAAAATACAAAAATGCTATCTGCCACTTGTTTTTTGTGATAAATTGTGTCTTTGATTCTATGCTCCTTCCCCCGCCCGCACCTACAGCAGCACAGATAATCTTTTACAAACTTGTTCAACCGTGATTAATTGACTGACAGAGGGGATTCTTTTTTGTCCCCTTGTTGTGGCATCCGTCCCATGGTAGAGCATTGGAGCACTGGAGCTGCGGAGTGCAGTGGCGTCGCGGAGTATTGGAGTAGCGAGCTGGAAAGGCGGAACAGAGGGTTTTAGTGCAAATACATACGTGGGATTACTCAGCAAAACATGCGAGTTACTGCCACTGATGTTGCCACTGTTGCAGCTGGGTTCCCATGTAAATCCCCACCAGCATCCACTGGCCAAAGCGCCGCTTTCCAACCCCCCCGCCCCTCATGTTGACTGTTAGCTGTTGACTGCCGTTAGTTGCGCTGGTTTGTTGGCTGGTTGGTTGGTTTGTTGGCTGGCGGGTTGGCTGGCTGTTTGGTTGGCTCGTTCGTTGCCTGGCTTGTTTGCCCCGGCTTGGCAATGAGTAATGAGAAAAGTTTTCTTTCCATTTGATCAAATGGCCCAAAAATACATAGTCGCCTGTTGCGGGTGGCACTGCCACTCCTGTCGAGTGGCAAAAAGCGAAAATGTTTCAGGTTGGGTAAGGTTGGGATGATGGGATGTCAGGATGCTGGGGACGCTGCGAATGCCGGAATCGGATGCTACGCACTGCATCCTCAACTGCCTGTCTGAGTGGCTGACAAGCAGAAGCGGAAAGACATAAATAAGGCAAGGGTTATAGGTGATGAAAGCGGTACAAGAGGTACAAATAGAAAAGAAAAATAATTATCTGCGTTTGCCAGATACATAATCTTAAGGATTCCCTTTGGAGAATGTCAATACAAGTTTTGATGGATGATGCTTGAATTATTAATTGATTCTCTGTTTAAGCAGAGTTATCTAGTATCTGCTTTGAGAAAGGTTAAGGATAATCGGTTCCCTTCTTTCTTTTATTAAATATTTCCCAAAAACATCTTCCAATTGACTTAATTCCAACTCTTGAACGCTTCACTGATTACCCAATATCTGCATGGACACGCTGCATAAGCAAATATTCCCCATTCAAGCATTTAAAAACGCCTTTGCATTTGCCACAGACCTGATCTAATAACAACCCACACAAGTACGTAATCACACCAGGACACATCATCATCGTAACCATAATCAGGGACACACACGGCGAACAGAGAGACAGAGGACAATGCCTAATCAAAGTGCTCGGCCAAAGTTCGAGCATCGTTTCCGGTTCATCTCCATTCAGAGTTCAGTTCGGTTCGGTTCAGTTCCATTGCTGTTTTGCTTTGCTCTGCACTGCCTCGCACAAAACACAATAAACAATAGTAAGCATCAATTAGGCGATGTATGGGTGTATCTCTGGGATGTCCTTGCACACACACTGACACATACGGCGAGAGCAGGACACACATGTGGGCCTGGTGTCTCTGTCTGTGTGTGCATCCTGTGGGCGTGACCCAATCACAAGCCAAACCATTTGGCATAAACAATGCAATGAACCGTGCACGACAATTTTGCTGAAACAACTTCCTTGGCGAGATGAAGGATATTGGGGCAAGGGGGAAATGGGGCATAAGGATGCGGGTGGGGTTTCCCCTCTCTCATACAGCCAATTCCATTTCCTTGACACACACATTTCCTGGCCACCAGCTGCTGCTGTTGCTCCTCCAGCTAAACAAACAGTTCAATTATTGCCTTTATGTTAGGTAATTTCTGAAGAGTCCAGCAGTGATCTCTCCGTTGGAGTTCATGAATTGACCAAACGGTTTTCGTATTGTCAACTCAAGGAGGAAAATTATAGATGATTCATTTTAAAAGTGTTAAAATAAGTTAAATATTTTAGCCAGGATTCTTTTTAAGAAGTTGAAGTAATTTGTATATATCCTTCAACTTTAATCAATTTCAATTTTCCATATTGACGGAAGCTGTTATTCTTGTCTTTGTAAATCCCTAAATATTATCCAACTCTAGAGATTCATAAAATACCCAGAAAAAGAAGCACTTTAAGAATATATAAAAGAAACCTGTTTTAAAATTTTGATTGGCAACGAAAACTTCAAGTAAAACGCAGCATTATTTTCATGTCAAGTATATACGTATATTTTGTTTCGCTTATCCTGCATTTTCCAATTTTCCACTGTTTTTAGACAGTTGAATAAATTCCCTAGATCCTTCTCAGGCGCTCGCTCCTCATTCGTCGACGTGGCTGCTCCACGGCCAAGACGAGGCGACCAAACTGCGCTCCCCGGGCTCCCAAAGGCAAAAGAATTAAGCGTCTGCTGGCCAGTTCGTTGGTGAGGGCCTCCTCTGCTGCTGCCTCCTCGACCAGCTCCACCTGCGACTCCTCCAGATCCAGCTCATTCTCGGGCTCACCCAGCTCCGGCACTCCATAGGTAGCAGCAGGTGGTCCGTAGGTTCCCGCCGGGGTAACGGCCTTGACCTCCGCCTCCGGAATCACCTTCTGCTCGGCCTGCAGGGCAGGGACATCAGCAACAGGCTGCTGGCCGTCAGCAGCAACAGCACCATCGGCGGCAAAGTCCTCGACAGCCTCGAGCGTGGGTGGCTGAAAGTCACGGGCCGGCTCCTGGGCCACCACCACCACGGTGTCGGGCTCTAGGGGATCCTGCTCTCCGGGGGCGCCGTAAGTGTTGGCGGGCGTGCGGATGGCCACCTCCAAATCCGCTTCAGTCTCCGCTTCTGCTGCCACTTCCGTTTCCGGCTGCAGCTGCTCCGTGGTGCTCAGGGGTTCGGTGTTCTCCAGGGTCTCCACATCGCTGGGAATGGTCGAGGTCGGGGTGGTGGCCAGGGGTTCGGCCTCCAGTTTGGGCTGCACCTCACCGGGCAGATTGAAGGGAACCCTGGGACGGAAGCCGGCAGCCGGATACGGGGTGGATGAGTACTCCACCTGGCGCTGGCTCTTGGCCCGGCTTCGCTGCGGCATCGCCGAAATGGCGGAGATGGTCAGCAGGCCGAGGGCCAGGATCAGGATGGGTTGGTTCCGCTTCATCATATTGAGTACCGGACGACGAGGAGTGCTAACGGTTTGTGCCCGGCTGCTGTGGGTGCTCCGCTATTTATGTCGCGACAGCGATTCCCGCCGATTCTCCGCCGATCAGAATTCAGTAACGGTCGCAAGGTTGTGTATTATGATAACTCGCACCGATCCCAGATGCACGGTGCACAGTGCGAATCCGAATGTATGACTATTTTTGCGCATTTAAAAACGTATCGTGGCCCATCAACGCAGCCATCAAGCTCAATGTTAATGTCGCTTTAATATCAACAACCTGCCAGGCCAACTGTCCCTGCCTGCCCTCCCCCAAAACTTCAGTTCCATCTCGGGCTTAGCCCTCCAAGACTCACGTCATCGTTGTCAACGTGCCTCGCATGCCACGCAGCTCGGAGCTGTGCGGAGCTGTGGAGCGGCGGAGTCTCTGACTCGCATTTAATTTCGGCTCGGCACATGTCCATGTCCATGTGGGAGCTGCGGCTGACGGAGCTTGATCCATTTCGCTGCCTTTTCTGGGCCAAGAAATATATTATTGGAAGCCAATTATGGTGGCTAAACTATTTTCGGGGAATTTCTTTGTGAGAGTTACGAATTTCGTGTACACTAACTTGCATTTGTAGAATATTAAATTAGGAACTTTTGGAATGCCAGGGAAATTTGAATGAATAATTTATTTTGATCATATTTCCTATATATTTTTCAATAAAATAAGAAAGAAATAATATTGCCTTGAGTGTTTACTTTTCTTAAGAACTTAAATAGTTGCTAAAAGGTACGTAAAACTGTTCAATTAAATTTAAAAATTCAATCTAAAATTTAAATTTTCAACCCTTTTACTACTTATCAAATACATCCTGCCATTAATCAACCACAATTGCCCATATTTTCTGAAGGGCTCCTTCCTCATTAGGAAAATTACGCATATTTATAGGAGCCGCATTCCTCTCTGGCGATTTCGAGTATTAACAGCCAAGCCAATCAATTAGCCGAGTTACTCCGCTGCGTAAGTGAGCCATCATCATCATCGTTGCTCGCTTTGTTGAGCGAGCATTTGGATTTTCGGCTTTCGGCTTACGGTTTGCGGTCGTTTTCATAATTTCAACCGGTGTGTTCATTAAATTAAAGTGGCCCAGATCTATAAGCACGCAAAGTGGCGCAAATGTAATCACAATTTCAAAAGCCTTTGGCCATGAATGGGCGACGACATGCTTAACAGCCCAGGACTCGCACCTCTCCCTGCCCGTAACCCCTTTTTGCCCAGTGACTTCTCGGGGCCAGCTCTTGATTCGAACTTCAATTTACAAGTTGGCCAAGTTGTTTGCCAAGCTCCGCTGGCCGCTGCTG
>VNKB01007936.1:0-24102 GCA_008042735.1 Drosophila leontia | reverse complement strand
TATAAATGTTTATGTTAAATTAAATTGAATGCAAAAAGGCGGAAATGTTACGAAATGCTTAAAAAAAAAAAGAGGAAAACAAATACATTTTCGCCATGTTGGCTCCGAGAGCAGGAAGCTGGTATAATTGCCCCCCCCTGGCATACTGTTGGAGCCAGAAATTTAAGACGATCCCTTTAAGTTATGTTGCCTTTAAATGCTATAGCCACCCTCTCCCTCAGTACGCCAATGCAGTTGGCGGCTGTCAGGCTGAGTGCAGCCATAAATACGTTAACGTTCGATGTTTTAGGCGAGGCCAGCTGCAGCCACAGAGCCCTGCTAAGTGGCTGCACTTTAGCAGGTCCCATAGGGTCCCTTCGACATGCCACTAAGCAAGGCGACTTTATGGGGATGTGCTTTTTTGTCTTCCACATATGCAGGCGAATCTCCATATACAAAGGTGGATAAATAGTAAAATGGTTAATAAACTTCATAGCAGACAGGGTAAAATTTTACATTAAAATATTTGTTTATATAGCAAAGCTATGCAAATCTTACTTAAGAGCATTCTATTTTGTTGTACTATATAATTTCTGTTTAAAGAAAAAACCTTCAAATCGAAAAGTTACTTTAAATATTAGAATGCATTTATATCAATTGATGTATTGTGTTTTTCATGGAATGTTTCTATACGCATTTTGCTGTTGCCCGGGGGCTGAAGCGGCATTGGAATTTCGTTCTTTACCAACCCATTCAAGTGTTAAAATATGTATATAAAATTGATTGGCTGATTAAGCACACACTTTGCACAATCCACCCACACATTGTAGCTCCTTTCATCCTACTATTATTATTTTTTTTTTTGCTTTGCACTGTCTGGCCTTGGTATTTTCCCCTTTTTTTGATTTGCCTCGGAAATGACGCAAATAACGCAACAAATTTAAGCCAGTCACAAAAATGCTCCCAGCCCACCCATAACACCCGCACAAACACACCTTCAAAATGGGTTATTTATGACAATAGGCATGTGAGAGCCGACAACAGGATGTTTTATATTATGCCATTG
This sequence comes from Drosophila leontia, assembly GCA_008042735.1. Lineage (NCBI taxonomy): Eukaryota > Metazoa > Arthropoda > Insecta > Diptera > Drosophilidae > Drosophila > Drosophila leontia. Next base: position 23,057 of record VNKB01007936.1, on the reverse strand, counting down.
GAAAATAAAGGCAAACACACATACATCCGCTCACGTACGCACAATGCCCAATTTTGTTGTTCCTGTAATATTTTGCATAAATTCCACTTAATATAAAGGGAAGCAAGGGTATATCCACAAGTTAAATAACTGAAAAATAAAGTAGACTAAAATGTTAAAAAGAAAAAGTATGACTAACTAGCAAAGATACAACTAGTTTATTATAAAAAAATAAATGGTCTATGATGGCTCTCTAAAGCATACTTTACCAGAAGAAAAAAAAAATAGATCCCTTTACCGAGGGCATTAACAAGTCTTTTTGTGTGCATAAAATATTTTTTCATCCTTTTTGAGTAATTTCGAGAGTGAAATTTAATTTTGCTGCTCATTAATGGCACGTCGACCGACAGAGAGCTCACCGGAAATATGTGATTTCCGAATATAAATACATATTTGTTTCATTTTCGTATTACGCCCCATTGTACATGAATGTGTGTTTTTGTAATTCCCGTAAAACAAAAAAGTCCTTGCAGATAATTACAGGAAGTTTAAGAGGATCCAACAAAATGAATGAGATGGGTGGCATTAATTTGGTTTTTAACACTGTTGATTCTTACAAATTTACAGGCCGATTTTGGAAAGAACAAATTAACAAACTGAACCTTTATCTAAATCTTACCTTTAACTGGAAATTTAAGCAATTTTATCTCCAAATAGACTGTAATCATCCCGAATTTTATGTTAAGACAAGCCTTAACTCAGCCTTGTTTTGTTTTGACTGCAAACTTATCTTCGAGCTCCCAGCCCACTCATTTCAATACAAAGCTAATAAACTTTATTCGTTCAAGGCATTGTTTGAGAATAGGGCCCAAAGCCGAAGCCAATCAAAAGCAAAACAATAAACAAGCATGACAATAAATAAATAAATAAATGGCCAGACGAAAAAATGTGAAGCGGAGGAGTCGCAGCAACGTTTTGCCTTGCGTGAAAGGATAATGACTCGTCCGTTTCCCGCTCTCCTCTCAGCCTGGCTGGCAAATGCAAACGACAATATTGAAACGGCGGGACATCGACAGGATAAGGCGGCCCGCAAGGCCGTATGCGGTTCGGTCCTGTGAGGCAGGAATTGATTGAATGCCGTATTAAGCTTAAGCCGCACACACACTCTCGCCGAAGTAAGCAAACATTTATCTTTCCCCTTTTTGGCTGCGCTTATTTCTTTTACCCACTTCAATTTAACGGCTACTTAAGTCCATCATATTGAATAATGCTGTGTACAGAGAGGAATTCGGGCTGCTGCCAATTTCTGAGCTGATATGTGAGTAAGCATTTGCCCGTTTGTACTCGGAATGTTGTGGCTATAACCAAATCCAATAAGCTTTTTGAAAAGAATTCAACAATTAAAAGATTTATTTGTTTGCCATCTGCGAATGGTACATATTTGCAATATTTGATTTATGCCCAAGGAATAAAATACCAAAAGGAATAAGTTCACTTCAAGGCGAAAAAATTCCAAATGTCTGGAGACAGTGAGAAAAATCATAGCATAATTTTGTATTACTTAAAGCTAAGGTTTAAAATTAATATGGAACTTTCTCCAAGAGTTAAGTGAAAAATAAACGAGAATTTATTTCGAATAAAAAATATATTCCCATTTTTCTATTTCCGAAAACTCCTAAAGTCTCCTCTCCGTGTGCCTTACCTCCTTCAATTTAACAGCTACTTTAATCCATCATTTCAAATTATTATCTTCGCGCCTGGTGGCAAAAGTTGGCAAGTTCCCGTGCACGCTCAGTTGGCCACGCATCAAATGGGCCCTCAATGGGCATTAAAAGCTCCTTGATGATGCTACCTGAAAATCGTGATGCGGACGGCGCAGGACGGCGCAGGACGGGAAGGACTAAAGTGGAGGCTCATTAAAAGGCCACCGCAGAAAACTGCTGACATCACGACAGACGGCGACGATGTTGCAGAGGCTACTTGGGCTGGCGAATTAAAAAGTTGCCTTGATAATCCTTTTGCAAAATAGACGGGATTAAGTAAAACGCTGAGCCGGAAATTTATGCAGCCCAGGTGGGCATTGGCTGCTGTCCAGGTGTTGACCATCAACTTGGCCGAGTCGAGTCGGGTAAGGAGTTTGCCGCGAAAGCACTTAAAATGTGCCACAGTGTTGCAATAATTACCGTTAAATGTTCACAGTTAAAAACACTTTTGCAGAGGAAAGGGGGAAATTCAATTCTGGCTCAGAAGGCTCTCTGTTATTATCCCTGCAGCCGTTCAGCATGGCAGAGCCTGGTGATGTCGGTGATTTGTAATTTTAAGCGGCGTATGATTAACTTTGGAGCTGGTTGCGAGACTAAAGAGATGATTGGGGTTGTTAAACTTAAGTCTAATTGCTATATGCCTTTAAATAGTTTTATATATAAAATATTCGTCACACTTGCCAAGTATCTCAATTTAGACTTTCAGAAGAGAGTCATTTCTTTATGTAAGCTAATCCTTTCTCATATATTTTTTTTTTTGCCTGAAAGCCCAACCGCCTGCAGACAACAACTAATGACTCGCCATTAAATTGGCTCGCCAAACACTACATTTAAATTAATACACAGACGATCAAGAGAGCCGGATTTTGGGTGGCGAGCAGGGTAGTCTACTGTCTGAGGGCAATTTCAAGCGCCCGATCCGACCCGGCACCCGTTTTCCGTGTCAGCCAAGTGTGCACTTGTACTTGTAGTTTAGCCAGCGTAAAAACATATAAATAAATATGAAAATCGCATAGAAAAACCAACAGAAGCCCACTGGCAACAACAACAACAGCAACAGCAGCAGCAGCAGACACATGAAAATAGTCCTTGTTGGTGTTGTTAATGTTTTTGTAGTTGCTGTCTGAGTGAGCACGAGATGCCTGGCTGCTGCTGCTGTTGCTGGTGGTGCTGCCTCTGAACCAAAGTGCCATGCATTTGAAATTTTTAAGCACAACACTGCGTATGATCAACGTGTGTGGGCGTCTGGCCAGAGGGGCCACATGGCTGGCCGGGGGGATGAGGTGGGAACCTGACTATATGGCACTGCACATGAAATAATGACAACAGCTATAAAATTTGGTTGGCTTTTTGCGACACAAGCAGAGCAGCAGGAGCAAGCGCTGTTCCCAGAACCGATGTCAACTAGCAAATTGCTTTTGGAAAAATATAAATAATAAATATATTAAAAATTTTAAGTTATTTTTTTTTATAATTGCTGGGGTTTAGTTGTGAGATTGGCATAGATAATTAGTTATTTCTTTTTATAATGAATACATGACTTCCATATTGAGTTTTTTTTAGTATATTCTTATAATTAAAAATTATGAAATACTCCTTTTCTATGCTCTTTTCGTGTTTTGATGGCGGAATATATATTGGGAACACAACGCTAACGCATTTACTCAAGTGGCTTTCTGACGCTCATCGTCTGTTTTTCCTGCTTTTCCTGCTATTATTGCTGGTGGAGGGTGAGGATGGTGGCTCTGCTTCTGCTTCTCTGATGCTGCTCTTGTTGTTGTTGTTGTTGCTTCTGGTGGTTATTTCCCTTGCCCGACTGTCTTGAATTATTATTCATGAGAGCTTTAATTTATGCTGCAGTTAGAATTAGTGCGCTTTGCATTTTTCGCTATCTCGTTCAACTGTACATACTCCCTTATGCACATATGTATGTAGTACGAATGTGTATATGCTTAGTTTTCGCTGCGGAAGTACTTAAAACGGCATTAATACTTTTATGACTTCTGGCCAAGGGAATCTGTGGCCAGGTGGTGCCACCAAATATTCCCATAAAATATTCATGTCCATTCCATTTCAGATTTTGTGTGTGGGCGGATTCCCTTCTACTTACTCGTGTAATTGACAAGCATTTGTAATGAACTTAGGGGATATTAAATTCAGGACTTTGGAACAAAATTCAATTTTATTAATTCGACAAAACTGAATCAAAAAGTGAAAATGATGAAAGAGGAAAATTTATTTTATAGAGAGGGAGGCATTTGTCATTTTTGTAATAATACTCATATTTTATATTAATAAGCATTTTAACATGAATTTTCTTTTACTTTTATTTATAAAAAAACCTACTCGTCTTAGGTTAAGGGGAAATTGGAAGTTCTATGACATTTTAATATGGCCTTTGACTTTAATTTACTCAAAGTTTTTTCTTAGATTTACTCTCTCTAAATACCATTTTACTATGTTTTTCGCCTTGAACTCCCCCAAGCATTTTTGTAGCTGCTTATGGCCATTTGCTTGTAGCCAATTTCCATTCTCGTTTGAGTGGCAATCAGTGCTGGGATTTGTTTATGGCATTTTCATGCTTATTTTTATTTCCATTATCTTCCCCTTTATTTGTATGTCTTGCTCTGGCCATCGACGACGCAGTGACTTGTCTCTGTATTTTCAATAGAAATAAGCTAAAATTAGCATACCATCAGAAAACAACAATAATAAGTTCAGAGATCTCCAGTAAACAAGCTTCACTTGCGTTTATATATCGTAGAGTTTTCCTTGCCGTCGGAGAGTTTTCTTCTTCCACGCATTCGACGCGTTCGTTTTGCATTTTTGCGCTGCTTGTTTGAAAACTAATTAAAAGTTTAAATGTTTGTAATTAGCGTCGAAATAAATGTCTGCCTGCCACATTATAAAATTAGTAAATTTTATGCCAAACTTCTGCTGCAGTCAAAATATACGAACTGCAAAAAACAAACGCCGGCGCAGTCCCCTCTGCCCTTTCTGCCTGCCTGCCTGCTATGCGGTGGTTTTAATTTCGAAATTTTCAGTTCGGTGTGGCTTTGTTGGGTTTGACTTATTCGAGTTATTAACCCACCCATTTTTATAGAGATACTCTTATTTGCTTCGTTATCTAATCTTTGTGGAAATGGGAAAATACGTAATCGTTTCATAAAAGAACAAACGGAGGCAGGTCTACTGGTAACTCCTATGTCAAGAATTTAGTCATCAATAAAAACGCACACGCTTAATTAATTTAACCCGAAAAGTCAACCACGCGTGACGTAGACGAATGGCAACGGCCGGGCAAGGACAACGAGCCGAGCAGTCCCGCAACAATGACAGCGAATGTCCTTAAAGACCCTTTCGCAAGAAAGCATGACACAGTGACAGACATCGATAACAAGTTGTTTTTGACTTCGTTGTCGGCATTAAAATAAAATACTCAAATTCACAAGGACAAAGGACACAATCAGACCGTTGTCAGTTCCCTTTGGGCAGGATTTAAAAGAGTCGTAAATGTTAAGTTGCAACTTGCAACTATATTCAAAATAAGACTCTTGAGAGCAGTGTTCCGATTGTAGGAATGATTGCATTGTGTACTTTTTGCTGGCACACTTTTTATTAAATTTTGAATATTTTATGACAGATATATTGTAATATCTTCGAGAAAATGTAGCAGTTTAAGACTTAACCACGGATATATTCACCTACTCAAAGAGCTTAGGTTCAGTGTGTATCCCCTGGGCCGTGTCTAAGTAAAAGCTGGTTGGCAAACATAAACTAATTAGCCCAAAATCATCCTTTATTGGAACGGCGTTGTCGGAGAGTTAGATGGGAGTTCGATTGGTCAAATATTCAATATGCGTCGGCTGTCTGTGAGCGGCCAGCCAGCACACAACATCTGATAAATGCAACACAGCGGGGCTTAATTAAGGTTTACTACTTGGCCCATAACTCGTCCTGTTCCACCCGCACCTATTATGTGCTGAGCTCCATAGAAACACGCGCACATGCACTCGGACTACTCAATGTAATTATGTGCTAAGTGCTCGGGGCACTGCCCCAAAACTCATTCAATATCAGATAATCGCGCAATCGTCGAGGCAGAATCGCTGTTCTAGAATTTCAGATGTAAACTTGTGCAAACTATTCTGCGCATCTAGGTGTTTAAACGGGTGATTAGCTACAGAATTATTCAATATAAACAGTATATACTTATAGAAGCATTATCCTACAAGGCAAAAATATTTCAAGTAGCAGGGTTCATCGATTATTTTAATAAAACTCTCGAAAATTGGCTTGGCATTTTCCCTTGCTTAAAATTAAATTTAATAAGTAGCTTCTTTTCCGAATTTTCTGCGCACCTGCTTTAACGCAACTTACTTTCCACAATTATTGCAATTTTCTTGAACGGTTCTCCTCCACCTCCCCTTGGATATACATATACGTAGTTAACCCCCGCAGCCTTAACCCACGCCACGCCGTGATAGTTGCGTATTGCTGGCTCAGCAGGCGGCAATGGACAGAGCTGCGGGCGGGTTAAGTGTCGCTTGTGCTGTGTTGACCGGAAAAACGCGGGAAATTAAGGATAATGTAATTTATTGATGCATTGTAAAAGTTAAGCTCCAGTCGCCAGCGTTGTCGTTGTCGCTGTCGCTGTCTGTGCTCTCTCCAGTATAAATTACAATTTGACAGAATTGGCGAGGGCGAGGGTATCTGATGAGGGTTGGCCACGGTCCACAGAAAATCGTGTGAGCTCAATTAAATTTACAATTAACAAATCCAATAACTGTGACGCTCCAATAATTTTAAGAATTAAAATAAAAATACTAGCTTAAAGTGCTTGTAAATCTAACCATATCTAAATGATATTATAAAAGGCTTAATTGCCGTAAACAGAGCACACTCGATTTGAGAATGTGAAATCTTTTTAGGGAGTGAAACGGAAATTCTTTCTGACCAAGCAATCAACACTTGTCCGGAGCTGTGACTCCCGCACGCCGGCTGACAAAAGTGAGCAAATATTCCATGGCTTTCGGCTTTGACCAGGCAAACATATTTGCCCAGATGCCTTTGGCTTTAATTTCGGCAGACGACTTTGGCATTGGATCTGGCTCCGTCTATTTATATCTAAAGTTCCCCGCCCATATATATCCCGTATCCTCGGAGCTGGAGCAAGGAATGCCAGCAGCAAGTGTAAGTGTGGCGCATTCCACTCGTGTTGAAACTGTAAAATAGATGCTGCCATCCTTATTTCCGCCGCACACCCAAGATGCGATTGCATTTTGTTACATACGAACCCACACATTGGGGTAAGTACAGTGCGAATCATGAAAGGAAAAATTGAAGGATAACTCCCTTGTCTTATTATATATTTAATTTGAGTTAAGATGGGTAAGAAAATTAGGTTATTTATGAGTTTAGTAATTGCGATATTGTATTTTAACAGCAAACCCTGATCCCATGATGGTAAAAAAGTATTTTAAAACTTGGTAAAAACTCTTTATATATTATGTATTAATTATACAATCACTTTTAATGGCATTCACCTATAAATAAATTCAAAATTAAATATAGTAAACTTATATAACTACAATTCTATCAATTCAAAGACAACTTTTTGCACACAATCTTACATTTTTGAAACGCATCTTCAATCCCAACACATGCTTAATCTGGAAATCCTTCTTGGCCTGCTTTCCCAAACACCATATAACTAACAAGGAGGAGATGACGACGAGGATGCCACCCTTCTCGCATTCAGGATCGGTATACTGTGTGCTAGCTTAGCTGGTGGAGATTTATGGAGGAATTCCTAAAAGAAATCCAAGTCAATTACTTGCTTAATTATTTCCTTTGAAATTTATTGATTTCTTTCGCTTTCCCCTTGGAGTAAGGCAAGGAATTTTGCGCAACACGCTCCGCTTGCTATTTGTTTTGCCTTGGTAACTGGCAAATGTAAGACCTTAACCAGAAATGAAATGGGAAAACCAGTAGCAATTTCGTCTTTGGCGTTTGACTTTATTTAGAAGTGACCGACGACATTTTCAAGGCACACATACTTGCAATTATTAAAATGTAAATAAAATTGGTTTATTTATAAAAATTAAATGATGTGCCATACTAGAAATTCCAAACAAACTTCAAATTTGCATTTTCCTGTTGATTTTTCTTTGTCGCCTCTTCTACAAATTGATTTAAAATTTTTTCCAATAAATTAGCTTCCATAATGAAACTGTGAGAACAAAAAAAATAATATAGCAACCTTGGCATCTCTTTGTCTTGTGCTGAGCGTAGTTGGTTGTTTGCTCAACTGTGCGTATGAGTAATATGAATATTGACGTACTCACGCTCCAGTGGGTTTTTGTTGTTGAAAACAATTTGTGTGTGTGTGAACGGCTGTTTTTGTTATTTCATGCTCTTTTTATTACTCATATGTATATATTTGTGGAGTGTGTTCATTGGTGAATGTTTTAAAAAATCCACTCGTGTTGATTTTAAAGCAGTTCTGTGCCATTGGGGATTTTGAGTGGAAGTGAAGTCCACTTGCGGGCCTTTTCAAACAAATTGAATTATTCTGTAGTGTGCATTTATAGTAATTGATTAAAGACTTTATTTCATAAATAAATTCTAGTACAATAGTATGAGAAACATGAATGTTATAAGCCAATAAATCTAAGAAAAATTATGTTTTTAAAATAAAATGTATCCTTTAATTGGCAATTTTTAACCTAGTTAAATGAATAGAAGAGAAATCTATGATATTTGTAATCAGGTCAATGTCTGGGAGGTAAATTAAAACCAAAACATATAGAATTTATGCATTCCGCCGGCGAGGGTCACAACAATTGTTTTCACTCACACAGACGCATCGTTTTTAAAGCTTTTGGTGTCGCATTGAAAATGTCTGGGTTTTTGTTTTGTTCTTTAACGTTTTTTTGTGTGCACCCCACGGCAACAGCCACAACAAAAATCTCTTTATTGGATTATCCTGCAAAATTTACGCGGCATTAAAAGCGGCCAAACAGGACCCTCTGCCCGCGGCCCCGGGGGATCTGAATAAGTGTATGTGTGTGCTGGGTGCTTCAAGGGGTTAAGCGCAAGGTAGCCAACCCGTGAACAACAAAACGAGAGAAACGTTTATTTACATTTTTAAGGTCGTCGTCGACGCTTCCATTAGTCCAAAAACGAGCTCCCAATCCGACCTCCACCAAAAAAAAAAAAAAGAAAAACCTAAAGAAAAAAATCCATTAGCTTGGCGCATATTTCCCAGGCATTTCCTACTTAGAGCCATTTAAAGTTTTAAGGCCGCAATGGAGTAGCGAGCAATGTGTTTCTGGTCCAAAGAGTTGGATGAAGATCTAAGTAATTGAATTTGGCTGGATGAAAGACAGCTGAATTTGGGATTAAAATAAAAATTCGTTTCAAGGGAATTCAACTAAAAATTAGAATAAAGGTGGTATTATTTTTAAACAATTTATAGAAAACATACCTGAAACTAGCCAAATTTAAATGACTAGCTAATCCAGTACCTGATACCTAGACACAACCTCAATATTTTCCAGGTCCAGGTTTTTGAAATCCCAGTTTTTACCTCTCAGCTTTGCATCAAAAAAGCAAAAAGAATGCGGCACGCAAATTGCTGAGAAAACCCTGAAATGCCTGCAACGTTTGTGGCTTCCTGAAACCAGGACACTCTGGATCATATCGTAAAAAAAGAAAAGTTTACGAAAATATGCGTGTATGCCCCGTCTACTTGTGGAAGTCGTTTGTTTGGCTGCATCAAATTGAAAAACTCAACCCAACAATGTCCTTTGCTGAGCGTTTCCGGAGTCACTCAAAGAAAATTAAGTGATGCCTTCAAGTGTTGACATGTTATTAGATTTTTCGGGTTTTTAGTTAGGTATTATTATTATTATTTTGAAAATATAAATACAAAATAAATTATTTATTATTATTTTATATTATGAAATGTTTGCCTCAATTACACTATTATTAGCGAATCCTCTCCGCCTATTTTAATAACTGTTTAAACTGACAGCGCCTTCGAGATATCATAGCAACCATAATTGTATATTATTTGGCATTGAAGTCAAACAAGTGTTAAAAAGAAATTGAAAACCTCAACTGGAAAGGAATGATGGAAGTGGGTTTTCTTTTCAATCATAAAAATCCTTATCTATAATAGATTGATGAAGGAACGTGTCACATATAGTATCAAAATGCAAATACAATTTTGCATATTTAATACGTGATGGAGAAAAGGGAAACCATGATCTTTCCGAGACACTTGATGGTTTAGGTTTTCACACTGCATAGATTTATAAAATTTCCCTGTTTAGTTAAGATTTTTCCACAGTACATTTAATATTGCATACTTTCCGTCCCAGCAAAGGGGCAAAGAATATATATTTGAAAATAAAATAAATAAAATCAAGTACATATATGGCAAAATTGCTTTGTTGCCCGCAGCTGCATCAACACAATTGTGAAAACTACGCCCCGAAGCCCTTGCTTTTTGCTCCCTGAGCTACCAACCTAAAAATCACGCATGACAAATGCCAGAGTGCCAGCAACAACGGCTACCAAATATTCGAAGGAGCTCTGAACGGGTTTCCTCAGTCCTTTTTTCGGCCAGAGCAGCAATGACTTTTTACAATTTTCATATGAAATGAACCATTAAATTGAATTGGCATTAAAATTATGTTCATGTTCGTGAACGAAACTGAAAATACGCAGGAGCGCAGGCGCACTCGGAACGGGGGAGGGATTTTTCTAGCTTCTGGCACTTTGCATACGACCAACCAAACCCATTCGAGTTCGAGTTATTTGCATTTTTATTACAACAACTGTGAGAGCAACGCATTTGGAGCTGCGAAGAATGAAAAGGGACGGAATGGAAAAAATTCAAATAAATGTTTGTTAAGTATTTTTGAATTGAGTTTCATGCGCACTCGCCCACACATTCATACTCGCATTAGGAAACTGAACGGGGCAACGTTTAGATCCATGCACCTGCTGCTTCACACACAAACGGCAATAGCATCATCAGGGCGCTCATGGCAACGACAGCGACAGGTGCTGGCCCAGAAAGGTGAGGAAATATGAGGCAGCCCAGGCATCTCACAATACACTTGGTAAACTTGAAATACAAAATCACGCAGTCAGGCCAAGGAAACTGGGATCAGTCTCTGCCGGTAGTTGGTTTTCAAGGAGCAGTAGTAGTGGACTTGGTTTACCTCAAATGATTTATAACAAGAAAGAAGGCTAACTTTGGCCAGCCAAAGTTTGAATACCCTTGCAGGTAACAATTAAAATATATCATAACTAAGCCAAAAATGCATTAATTTCGATTCGGAAAGCAGTTTTGTGTTAGTTTTTATTCATTTAAAAAAACTGCATACCAAATTTAAAATTTTAAGAAATCAAAATTTTTAGCCATTTTTGCTAATTTTAATGATGTAACCCCTTATAAAATTTTGCGAAAATGGCAAAAAAAATCGATTCCTTCCGGACATGTCTAGAAAGATTCGCATGTTTATGCTGATCAAGAATATATATAGTTTATGGGGTCGGAAATGATTCCTTGACTTAGAAAAATATTATTTTGTACTATAAAATCGGATTTTTTATATTAAAAAAATTCTTAATTTTTTTTTAATTAAAAATATCATAACTCGACCAAAAGAACATTAATTTTAAATCGGAAAACTGTTCTGTACAAGATTTTATACAGTTAATAAATCTGCATACTCCATTTAAAAATTTTGAAAATTCCATTTTTTATCAAAATCAAAAATTTTAATGATGTAACCCCTTATAAAATTTTGCAAAAATGGCAAAAAAATCGATTTCTTCCGGACATGTGTAGAAAGATTCCCCTGTTGATGCTGATCAAGAATATATATACTTTATAGGGTCGGAAAGGTCTCCTTCACTGCGTTGCAAAGTTCTGACTGAAATTATAATACCTTGCAAGGGTATGAAAATACAACAAATACTATATTTTTCATCATTATGAATTTCGAATGAATGAAGATTGACCATTCGGTAGTCTAATTTAACTTCATAGCGTGCCTTCTTTTTGACACTTTCAAAATCGTAAAAATAATTCTGGAATGAAGTTTATAAATATTTAAACCTACTTCAGAAAACAAAAAAAAATAAAATGAAAGTTAATTCAGCTTTCTCGAAATCACTTTATTTTCGAATAATCAGAGCAGCTTAGATGTTTAACTTCAACATTCTCTTGAACTTGTTATTCGTTTCCACATTCTCCAAACGACTCGGCACATGTTATATTAAAGACCAATAAAATTTTTGGGAAAACATGTTTGAAAACATTAGTTTTCTGTTCCTTTTTGCAATGGCCCTTTCATCCTGGGCTGTGCTTTGTCTGCAGCATGCGGTTGAGATCCAGAAACGCGCTGCCAAAGATTATCGCGTAGAACTCTACACAGGTAATTTGGATGATACTAATACCCTTTCTTTAATTATTTGTATTATAAAACGAACTGATCAATCAATTGTCACAAAGCTAAACAGTAGTTTTCTATTTTTGTTATTCTTTTCAGAGCTACCGAAGATTACATTTGAGCCAGACGTGAGTCACAAGCCCTCAGTTCCAAGTTCTTTTAGCGATTCCTTTGAATTTGCAAAAAGCTTCTGGGTAATACTCGTACTAACCTTTGGTCTGTCCAAGCTTCTTCAAATGGCCGAGAGAAAGGCCAAGGATTATCTCAAGGGCCGCAAGACGATGAAGTCTGTCAACGCGGATGATTCTGTCGTAGAGCAGAAACTTCATCCTTCTCAACAAACCCAAGTGATGGTGGAAGAGAATGCAGCTATGAGAGAGCAGCTAAGCGTTCTCCAAACTCACTGTTTGGAGATGAGCGAGTTGCTGCACGAGCTGAGGCTGAGCCAAAGTTCCAGTAGCCAGGAAAGTGTTCAATCCGCGGATGAGAACTTGGAGCAGACTTTGGAGCATTCCGAAGAATCGATGATGGTTAGGCAGGGAACGAGCATCTTAGCTGAATCGGCGCAGCCTCTTTATGGGAAACCAGAGTCCTGCCCAGTTTTGTTCACCTCATCCCAGCACATTCAGAATATCTATATCACAAATAGCCACATCCACATCGGAGGGCCCATTTTTTGCTCGGATAACAACTTTAGCAAGGAGCTCTGCAAGCAGGCGGCGATGTACTCTCAAAAGCAGAGCGAGTTTGTCCAAGTGTGGGGAAAGTACATTGCCGGACCCAAGGAGCGCCCCATGATAGCGGGTGTGCGTTGCAACAACATGCTTCTGTAACTAATGCCCCAAATCTATCTAAGTACGCTTAATAAACATTATGGGGTTTAATTTAAAATGCTAATTTGTGCACTTGTTCACTCTAATCTCCCTTTGAAAAATCTTAGTCTGCAGCTTCAAAGAGCAATCAGTAGAATTATCAAAGAAAAAGAGATTTAAAATATGTTAAATAATTAAATCATAAAAATAATCAAAGTTAAGTTAAATTTGGTCATTTTCGTCATAATTAAAGCTACTCATAATTGTTTATAGTTTCGTGCCATTCAAAAATTACGAATGCAATGTTTGGCCAACAATTGGCCTGCTCTACCATTCGCCATTCCTAAACATTTTCCCGCCCATCAATTGTGGCTTAAATTTCGCAGTTGGCTCGACTCCGGCTTCCTCTTCCTCTGGGCCCGCACTCTTTATGGTTTCGATTTTACGATTTCCTCGCACTAGTTGCAGGCATCGCGTGTCCCTAATGACCCGCGACAATGGACGCTTTGGAAATCCGAAATTCGGGGCCACCGCCTCCTTTTGCATATTGCACTGCAGCTGACATAAAATTGCCCTCACAGTCCGGGCAAAACACTGAGCCACTCTATGGCGCAATCGAAAGCAGTTTACAGTCGGGTTATGCAGTTTATTGGCTTTGGGACAGAGGGGCAGACGCCATTGGGAACTTCTTCAGTTGGTATTTTCGTGGGAGAGGTTTCCTCAACTCGGACTTGGGAAAGTATGCTTCAAATGTAGAGTTCTTAGTGCGTTCTTCAATGAAGATTATTGCTGGAAAAAATTAAGACTTGGTACAAGTAGGAGAGGAACAAATTTCCCGGAGTTCTTTGCTTAATTAAAAAGCACGGACTGTTAAGATTTTATGCATTTAATATTAGATTTTTTTTTAACAAACGTTTTTTTCTATCCTTAAACATGAAAATAGAGCCTTTGGCATTCTCCAAGTTTATAGTATTTTCATTTGAGAAGTTCACGAGATATTTTTTAGCTGGTCTAATACTGTTTTTATTTATATATTTTTTTCTTTCGTTGTGCTTGGCGTTCAACAATTATTCTCTTAACAGTCCGCGGATTCCGTGTTGTCTTTAATTTTGGCTGCTAAATTTCTCAAATAGTACGCTTTTCTTCAATATATTCAAGAAGGAATTTAGTGCTAAAAATAAATGAAAATATGTGAAATAAAACTTCAGTTAATTTAAAAATAACATTTGACAAATTTTCCCTTCCATTTGAAACCTTGAGTGCCTGTCAATGGGTTCGATGCCACTTGAACCGTTTTTCGGGAGAGAAAGGAAAATACGGTGAAATCCTTTTCATGTTTTGGCGTTATTTAATTAACAAGCAATTTGCCTTGGCCCGATGCTAATTAGGCGAGCCCCATCAAAGGCTGTAGAAGACAAAAGTCGTCGTCTGGCGATGCACCGAAGCGAGCTCGGATTCTACCTCCCGCCTTAACCCTTGACAGCTCCAACGCCTTCAGACACATTTCCATTTTCACACTCAACGTGCCAAAAACAATTAAATGAAAATGAAACTTAAAAAGGGCTCTGCTCCGAAAAAAAAAACGATTGCTTTGTCTGGAGTAATCCTTTCAACTTTTGGGGGTTCCCCGCCCTCAGATAAGGCAGGGAGTATAAGAAAATTTAAGGTGTGTATACAGCGATTTTTGTGATGAAAAGTCGCCCTTCTTGGGAGTCCTAAGCTCATCTGACACGCCGCGGAAAAGTTGCGAGCTGCACGCACCACAAGAGTCAGCTAACTATAACAACTTGCATTGCATGCCTCTTTGAGTCGAACAACAGCTATAACAACTAGCACGGCATTAGTGGTCGGGGACGCTGGTCAGGATCCCGTTGCGAATGCAATAAGGCACTGAGAGAAAATAATAAGTAAATATACAAATTCAATTAACTTTCAAAGTCAAGTCATATAAATAGAAATAATATTTTAAAAAGTAAAATATTTTATATTCGATTTTAAAATATAAAAAAATTCATTTTTCGAGGCCTCAAAGAAACCTTTCAAAATTCTGAAACGCTGGAGTGTATGAAGTGGAATCGTTGTCATGGTCACGTTCAACATCTGCTGCTGCATCCGGCTGCTGCTCCGCACGAACGGACGATGAATGGCGGCCATGTTCCGAGCTCCATGTTCCATGCTCCGACCGCAACAATTGTCAAACAAGCCAGAAAAATGGCGGCTTTTTAGTTGCCCCTTTCAGTGGCAGGAGCTACTCCACTTCTACTGTTTCTTTGAGAGCTGCTGGCTTCTCCGATTTGCGGCCAAACAGTTGCAAGTGACTGACTAATGATGCGAGTAGAAATGCATAATTTATCATTAAAGAATGGTGCCTATCTTCATAAAAGGAAATAAACTTGTGTATTTTTTAATTTAAATTTAATAATAAATGAAAGAGCGGCTTCTTTTACTTCTCCTCTTGATGTGTTAGTATTTGTTTAAGGAAGCTATTGCACCTAATAAGAATCGTATTCAATTAGTGCTCTGCCATTGGAACATTTATGAGATTAGTTTGATGTGTAATTTGCGGGAAACTTTGTTTATGGCTCTCTAACACAACAAATAAAAATTTGGCTAATGCTCACAGTTTGTTATGCAAAAGCTGTAAACGCCCACGGACCCGAGTCCCAACTAGCCCCTGAAAATCCCGTTTTATGCTCAGGAACCCGCCGCAGCCTTTGACCTCCGTCAAAGTTGCCGCAGTAATAAAGGAGATTACCTTCCACATAACATGTGAGTAGCCAGAGGCGAGCGGATAGAGACATTTGGCGGGACCGAAATGATTACTGGCCTAGCCGCAAAAGTCAAAGGAGCCTTTGATGGTTCTCTGGCCACTGCAGCTTCTGGCGGAAAAAGGAAGTGGAAAAATTGGGACAGGAACTGCGGACTAGTTCAGGAACCTAGGCTGTAAACACCTGAAATCCCTAGTCTAGCCTTTGAATATTTAAAATATTGTTAAAATACAAATTTCCAACTATATGGGTTTCGCTCACAGTCTCCGCTCCAGCTCCCTTCTTTTAATTTTTGAAGGAACCACAACATCTAAGCCAGAGATTGAGCATTTTCTTAGCCAAGACTTTTGCTTAGTTTTTAATTGCAATTAAAAAGTTGTGAACCAGAGAGAGAGAAAGAGAGAGTGAGAGGTTGGGGAAGATGCAGAGAAATGTGCTTACACATAGCAACGCACCATCGAATGAGCTCTGCGGACTGACCAGTTTGGATATGGCTCAGTTTTGTCACCCCCAAGGCCGCAGTCATAATGGCAAAACTGAGACCAACACGAGAACAGTGGACGTTGCATCAGAAAGGGGCGTGTGGAAAGTCCCACAGTGAGACTCGGAGTGAGCCACAAAATGGCCATGCAACCAATTTTGTAGCATAAAACAAGCTAACTTCTTTCCTCCGATCCCTTGGCCTGCGTCTCACTCCTTCGCTTCCTTCCGGCCTCGGTGAAATTCTCTGTGCAGACTTAATTATTTTTGGCTTAAAGTTTTACCAGTTAGCAGTATTTTTGCAAGTAGTTAACATTTTATGAGACAAACCACCCCACACCACCTTTGCCGGACCAAATACCCCGGGGGCTTTATTTTATGCATTTTCTAGATGCACTTCGAAAATGAAAAATGGAAAATATAGTTTGATTATGTAAGAAATTGAATGTTGTTTAAGCTGAAGTAGATCAGTATTGGATACTGATTATATCAAACTTGCAGCCTTGATCTTGTATAATATATTTTATATATCATAAATTTTTAAAATATTTTTCCTAGTGCATCCAATGGAGAACTTACCCTTCCATCGCTTCTTCCCTTATCTTATGGAGAAAATCAACGAGAGAGCTAGACGTAGACCAAGACGATGACGACACACAAAAACGAAACGAAAACTTGATAAAAACTTTTATCATAACAATTTGTGTTGTTTTGCTTAGCTGCTGAGCTCCCTTTGCTCCTACTGTCCGAATAAGAACAATGGCTCCGTGTTTATGTGAGTCTGGGTGTAATGAGAAAAGTGTAAGTGCATAGCCTGGAGCTCCTAGAAAACCCAAGGCGGCTAGCTCAGGCATCGGACAATGGTACTTTAAGAAAATTTAACTATTAACCTATAGGTGCAGTACTGTCTGAATATCACCAAACAATAGATATTTTCAATTGGCTAAAGCCAATGCATGAACCTACGACATTTTCGATCGTTTAGCTGAGACTTTGACTAGCTGCTAGGAAGATCGTTAGCGTATAACACAACCCAGTGGCTGTCAAACAGCAGGCCGAGCTTTCACCTATATAGCCAGCCAGCTATATGGTTATATGGCTGCAAACGACGACGGCTCTAGAGTCAAGTTCACAATAAAACCATCGAAACCTTGCCCTGGCTCATTCAGTTGGCTACTGTCACTCGGCCTGGCTTTTTGGTGTTTTGGCTGCTTGGTTTCTTGGCTTTTAGGTCTCGTTTTGGATTTATTTCTTTCAACTTTTTGGCTCACGTGAGCTCGGTAAACGCGCGCTCAGCCACCAGTTGCCAAAAGCCTAATGCAATAATAACGGGTTTCTTGGAGGCTCTCAGCTTATTTCGGTTCGGAAACTTTACCAAAATCGCGTGTGCAGATGCGCAACAGTCAAGTCGTCGGGTTACCCCAACAATAATATCAAAACATTAGCAGAGCAGCCTTGTCTGGGCGTAGAGTTTTAATTGAAAAACTACGCTTACAGCCGGTTCAAAGCAGTTTAAGCCGCATGTTACCCTACCATAACCTACCTGCATCATCGACCAAAACAAAACAAAAGTCTACAAATCGCCACAAACTCAATTGCCGCGAAGTGAAGTTAACCGAAGGGAAGGTGTGCAAAGAACGGTCTGAATTGATCCTGCGGAATTGACCCTCATAAGCTGGTAGAACAACAAAAGGTAAAGCTCTACTTAGGAAGTCCAAGGATATGGATTTCCTTTTCATCTGAAAATAGTTGATTTTATTTCATTCATTTATTTTATTTGTTTTATCTTGGTTACTTAATAACAAAAAAAAACCTTGGGTTCCCAAAGCTATAACTTAAGTTCTTGTGTTTTATTTATATAAATCAAGGCCATGATTTTTTGTATTCAAGTCAAAGTCTTAATGAGCAACTCAATTTCAAATTTATCTTATGCCGGAATGTTAACCGAAGGTCCATATATGACAGCGTCATCAAATACTCTTTAAATTAATATTAAGTTTCTCAAAATACTTGGCAATCACTTTAAAAACTTTTTTACACAGTATTGTCGTAGGCACTTATACAGAAACGAAACCTTTGATCGATCTCTGATGCTGATTAGACATTCCTCTGCAGGGAGACACATTAAAGTCAAAACATAATAATTATAATAAGTTTATTAAAACCAAATGGGTTGAAAACCGAAATAAATTTTTTTTCCGGAAGTTAAATTAGTAAGTAATGAGTAAAAATTTCTTTATAAGCCCCATTCATTGGTTAAATCATCGAAATATCGTTATATCGTATCGAATACTCGACAAGTTGACCTTTCCCCCCTAACGCTTAATGACGTATACGCAACGTGGGCATCAAACTAATAAACTTTGATGCATACCATATATGTATACATATTCGTGATTTGTCCACGATCGTTACCGTCTATTTGTTTTGGCAGCGAGCGCAACAAGTTGGCCATATGAAAACACGTTTTTGCATGCTAATGCCCTGACGGTAGTAAACTGAAGTGTTTGTTGTTCGAACGAAGTAAATTTGAATATGTTTATTTATTTATAACTTATTTGCAGACTGTGGTTAGACTTAATGATTACTCTATTCACTAAGTAATTGAAATATAAAAACAGCAGTATAAGCCGGGTAAAGCCAATCCTTTACTCTTTTATTTATATTTGATTTATCTCAAAATCTTCAAAAACCAAATGAAAACTAGTTGAAACTGCTTAAAACTCATCTCGGCTGACTGGTATTCCTGACGTCACTAACGACATTCTCTTTATTCCACTAGAAGAACTGAAAAATAGCCGGGGGAATATTATTTTATTTGTGAGTCATCTTATGGGGAAATCATTTGTTTGTTTCAACGTCTGCTCAAAAGAACCCAGAATTTCTTACTATATATGAAAACCTGTTTGCTAATAAGAGAAACAAAAAAATGAATGCAAATATTTCATTACGGATCCGAGCCACTTGTATACTTATTTCAGGTAATCCCATCTTGTTTGTAATCACAGTGATGGATGGGGGATTCACTTTTTTGTTTGAAGCTTGAGACAATTGGAAACCCAGTCGTCGGTAGAAGGCAGTTCATACTCTCGGTTTCTAAGGGCCTTCAGTCTCACAGAAGAAGCTATTTTTAAAATCAGTAATTCTTCATAACGCCTTGGAGTTGGTGCTTTAAAATATTTTTTCTCTCAACTTCTTTTTACATAAATTATCAATAAAATCTTTACGTCAGAAGAGTGCACATTTCGAATTATATCGAATATTATGAATCATGGTTTTGGCATAGACAATTAATTGAAATTGAATTGACAATAACATTGCAATTGAGAAACGTGCTCCTCCCCTCCAATTAATAATTCTAAATTAATGCAAACGAGACGTGTCAATATTTTACGCTTATATCAACCGGTTCCCACAACTCAGACATACGTTCGCATATGATTTGTCAAGAAAAATGTAAACATGCATAGAGTAAATATTAAGTTATTTAACACATTCACGGCTAAACTGTTTTATCGCCCACAGAAATTAACAACTGAGCGAAATAAAACCAACAATGTGTTAAGTGCTTAAACATCTTTATCTCTAATTTAATAAAAAAAAACTTGAGTTTCCTGATTTTCCTGATATTATAAAAGTGTAAACTGTTAATAAGTTTATTTGGAACTAGGTAGATATCATTTATTGACATTGTGTCATAGTCATTTAAGATGCACCCTTATCTTAGAAAACCAACAACACGTGTGTTTTCGATTGCAATCTGTTTATGGAAAGAGTTTTGGCTACATTTTTGTATGTAATTATTTTAATTACGAAACGAAGAATTTTACAAAAGTAAAAAGACGGTACAAAAACTTACTCAACTTATTAAAAGAATTAAAGATTATTGAAAATTAACAAGCTGTTTTAAATGTTGCATACAAATTTCTTTACCCAAAATATTCCCATATTTTGACGCCTTTTTGTAGTAAATACTTATAAAAACATGACGCCTGACATAATTACCATAATTTGAGTATCTAAAGGGCATCCATCTCTCTCTAGATCAGTCTAGCCACTTTGGCTTATCTGACTCGTGATAGTGACATCATTTCTTATCTTCAAGATCCGTTGGACGTCTCTGATTGTCAGTTATACAGCTTCAACAAAGCACTGCCAAAAAGTGTCTATTAGTTCTTCTCCGCAATTCCCCAGTAATAGAACGCTTTGCTGACATTTTCCAGGCCATAATGGACGCATCCCACAGGAATCATCGAAATCCAGCCTTTGTGGGCGACGATGGACGCAGCACCGCCAGCACAATGGACATTTCGGTACGATAATGTGGCAAATAATCCATGAGTCAACTAATCATCGTTCCGTAGGCCAGCAATACTGCAGCACCACGGGATAATACCGACGATCTGGAGTCAAGCAAATTGCCAGAGGAGCGGGCCACCTGGGGTAAGGGCGTAGAGTTCCTGATGTCCTGCATCGCCATGTCCGTGGGCCTGGGCAACGTGTGGCGCTTCCCTTTCACCGCCCTCGACAATGGCGGCGGCGCCTTTCTCATTCCATATCTCATTGTGCTGTTCCTGATTGGCAAACCTATTTACTATCTGGAAATGGTAATTGGCCAGTTCTCCAGCCGCGGCTCGGTAAAGGTCTTCGATTTGTGTCCTGCCATGAAAGGTAAGTGCTTGCAGAACACTGCACTAGGTTCTCGGTTGCCATGCTCTTTCCAAGTCTGAAGGACAAAATAAAATATTATATATAAAATATTATATTTTAAGTGTCTACTTGAGTAATCACTGTCCTTTGAATTTATCCAAATTAAATGAATTAATATATTTTTGGTAAGCAAAAATAGCAGAAACTCGGCTAAGGAAATGTATAGTATTTCTTTAAAGCTTTAAAGCTAAATTATTATCAAATTTGATGAGCTTAACAATTCCCCAAAAATCAGTTTATGCAATCTGCATGCCACTGTAAAGATAGAACGTTGAAAGCGATCAGTTAGGGGCCCAATAAAACCGTATTATCCCATTCAGCCAAGAGCATGGCAACAGCAAACGGCAGAAAGTACATCGTCATTCTCTTCATCAACCGACCTGCGTGTCTCATACGTATATCCCATGAACGCAACCGCATCTGTAGGCGTCGGCATCGGCCAGGTGATATCTATATCCATGGTGACCACCTACTATGTGGCCATAATGGGCATAACCCTGCGCTACCTGTTCGAGTCGTTCCGCTCGCCGCTGCCCTGGTCCGAGTGCCGGCCGGAGTGGCAGTCCCACTGCGTGGCCTCCAGCCTGGGCAACACCTCCCTGTTGGCCAGTCCCGTGGATATGGAGAGGCTGGCCGAGCAGAAGCCGGTGGCCTCCGCCGAGTTGTATTTTCTGTAAGTGGCTTGTACCCGTACCCGTCCACCCTCCCTGTGGTTGGACCGGGACCTGTGTCATTGTTGGTTAGTGGTGTTGCAGCGGCATGTTTTCGGTGTTTTGGGTTTTTTCGGTATTTTGTGCATGTGTGTGGGTGGTGTGTGAATGCACAGTGGGTAATCTTATCGCACAATCCCGGCGCGAACTCAAGTTTATGGCCAGTACAACAAAGGCGCAGAACGTTTGCTTTATTGCTCCACTAATTGAATGAGCACCCGCATCCCTCTCCCGGCAATTATGGCGCCTATATTGCCATCAATTGTGTGGCACTGCAATAGACCGATGCGATTGCAACAGCCAAACAGAGCCGAGTTCGGTTCCATCCATACCCTGACAGTTCAATTGTCAATATGGGCAGTCAATTGCCGAAGAGTTCCCATTGCCCCAGATGGAATCACTCAATCACAACAATGTAAAACCTTCAACTTAAACCTGGAATCACTTAGCAATAAATGTGATTCCAAAAAAATAACATACTAGTACAGTCTTCACAAACCTGGCACTTTAAATCCGTAGCCCATCTGAATTTGGCACTCAGCCCGAGGGAAAGATTCTATCCTCCCATTCACAACATGCAAAAGAGTTTATTAATTTTAAAGCTTATTAATTTGTTTCATCGAGTGATTTAATCGCATGTTTAATTGCTTCCCGATCTTCACCAAATACTTCAAAACTTTAGTTCAATTTTATTCATCACCCCACTAACATATTTACTTTGTATCTACCACGAATCTTTATTATTATCCTAATCAACCCACAACTCATTACGCTTTCTCATTTAATTTGTGTTAACCTACTATTTACCTAACTTGTTTTTAATGAAATTAAAAGGTGTTGGAGCCGGTCAGGCCTTCCAGGTGTTTATGCTCAACACTTACTACGCCGCCCTGGTAGCGATTATTGGTCGATATTTCTTTGAGTCATTCCAAAACCCCCTACCCTGGGCCGCATGCCGGGAGGAGTGGGGTAGCAACTGCATAAACTCAGCCCCCGATGCAACCAATTGGTCTCAAGTGGAAAGCGAAAATCAGCGTCCGCAAAATTCCTCAGTAAAATCACAAAACGATCGGCTGATCACCAGTTCGGAGTGGTACTTTGTGTAAGTGCTAAGTTTCTGGAATTGTGCGGGTGTGACGCTAAATGTATGAAGATTTTTCAGTTTTGGTTTTAAAATGTTCTCTTGAGCTTAAGTTTACTTCAGAGAGTTGCAAAATTAAGAGCTCTATTCAGGCAGGAAATTTATGGGAAGGTGTCACAGCCGCATGATGATGAAATCGGTGATGGTTTTACCTAACTCATTTTTATTGGTGGTGGTCTGAACCTGGCTTTAAGTCTGCTAATTCGGCTCTGTTCAATCGTT
>VNKB01007932.1:0-40316 GCA_008042735.1 Drosophila leontia | reverse complement strand
TCACTTCACTATTAAAACGGATCATAGACCATTAACCTATTTGTTTTCAATGGTAAATCCAAGTTCAAAATTGACACGTATGAGGCTTGAATTGGAAGAATACGATTTTACGGTCGAGTATTTGAAGGGAAAAGACAATTATGTAGCTGATGCGTTATCGAGGATAACCATCAAAGAACTACAAAATTTAACTGGATCGATAAATAAAGTAACTACACGATTTCAAAGTAGACAAAAATTCCGCGCGGAACAACAAGAAAAAGAATTGCCTATGCAATCTCTGAATAAAGCTTCTAAGCCCAACGTATACGACGTCATAAACAATGATGAAGTACGTAAAGTAGTGACCTTGCATATAAAAGATATGTTGTGTTTATTTAAACATGGCAAGAAAATTATTGCAAGATATGAAGTTAGCGATTTATATACTAATGGAGTTATCGACTTAGGTCAATTTTTCCAAAGGCTTGAAATGCAAGCCGGTATACATAGAATCAGCCAACTCAAAGTGGCACCGTGGGAAAATATCTTTGATAAAATATCAATAGATAATTTTAAATTAATGGGCAATAAGATACTGAAAACATTAAGAGTAGCGCTACTCAACCCGGTGACCCTAGTATCAAATGATACAGAGAAAGAAGCAATTTTGTCTACGCTACATGATGATCCAATACAAGGAGTTCACACAGGCATCACAAAAACCTTGGCCAAGGTCCAGAGACACTACTACTGGAAAAATATGTCCAAAGACATAAAAGAGTACATAAGAAAATGTCCAAAATGCCAGAAAGCTAAAATAACTAAGCATACAAAGACTCCTTTAACAATTACTGACACACCAATAAATTCTTTCAACAGAGTGATAGTGGACACCATCGGCCCACTACCAAGAAAATGGTAACGAGTATGCAGTCACTTTAATATGTGATCTAAATAAGTATTTAGTTGCAATACCTATGCCGAATAAAAATGCCAATACTGTCGCTAAGGCAATATTTGAATCTTTTATCCTGAGGTACGGTCCAATGAAGACGTTCATTACGGACATGGGAACAGAATATAAGAATTCAATTATAGACGATTTGTGCAAATATTTAAATATTGAAAACATTACATCTACAGCACACCACCACCAGACAGTTGGAACTATAGAAAGAAGTCATAGAACTTCCAATGAGTACATACGATCTTACATATCGGTTGACAAAACTGATTGGGACGTATGGCTTCAATATTTTTTTTTTTTTGTTTCAACACGTCCCCCTCTATGGCAAGTAATTTACCGAAACATTTTAATAGCATAGATAGCGTAGAAGCACTGTATAATATAGATAACTATGCTAAGGAGAGTAAGTATAGATTAGAATTAGCTTATAAAAGAGTTATGAGCAGCGCAGCTACGAGACCTAGCTTAAATTATAACTTAAGGAATATTGTAAGGAGCATTAACTCTTTGAGCGTTGGAGCGGCACCATTGCTGCTCCTACCTAACCAAATCAATAAATAAAATATCAACTGGAAACTTAAACAAAAGTCTTATACATTTTCGGCACGATCGGGATTATCATATTTCATGGCGACCGTGACATAAGTGGAAAAACTTGCAGCAAAGTGAAAAAAAAATATATATGCATATAAATTCAGCAAAGAGAAAAAAATAAAAAATAAATAAATGTCGAAGCCTATGGGAATTAAGCATTGTGATATGCCCGCATACCTTGAGTGGGATGCCTTCGAAACAGCAATCAACGCAGTAGACAAAGCTAACGACAGGAAGGAAGACATCGCGGAGGAAATACAAGGATATTTCAACCATCACCATGGTCGGTATTGGCATTGCATCGTAGGAGCGAACCTGGCAGTGGATGCTAACACGGAAATGTTCATCCATTTCTACATCGGAGAACTGGAGGTAGTACTATTTAAAGCAAAGGATAACGTTGCACAACAGTAACCAATAACGTGAGTAAAGTGCGATGAAAAGGGCTGGCGTGAAAAATCGGATGAAAAAGAGAATAGCTCATCTAAAGTGGCTTTTATACACCAAAGAGCCACCACCACCGTGGGCAACAGCTCAGAAACTTCAGGCGGAGCTCGATTTTCTGAAATCAGAAGTGAACACAACAAAGAAAAGCTTCATCACATCTCACGCAAATACACATGCATGAAGCCGAAAAATTAACCTGTGCAAAGACCAGCACCGGTACCGCCTGAGCCCATAGGCCCAGGACATCAGCAGCTGATAGCACAAGTGTGAGTGGCAGGCCGCCTCTTACACCTACGAGGGAGCGTCAGCGAAGCCAGGCCGGCGACGACCAGCTGACGCGGACGACACTGGATCCCGGAGCAGCAGAATAGACAAAAACTTTGCACTGCGTTGCATAATTTTTTGCGAGTGCACTACGATGCACCTTTTTTTTTACCTCCCATTGTAAAATTGAGCGGAATTTTTTCTGCCCGATTAGAAGTGTAGCCTGTAAAGCTACACGGAAAATTAGGTAGAATATCTGTTAACCCAATGCGCGATAACGCGATTAGTAAATACTATACAGAAGATCGGGGTAAAATCAATGCAGATTGCGAATTTTTAAAACAACATCTAAATAGCCATAATAAAATCAGCAAAATAATAATAGAAACCTAGAACAATACAGTATATGTACCAGAAGTATATAAAATACCAAGAAAAATGACGCTAGACATTAAAACAGTAGATTCCACTGCTAACGTAATAAATAAGGTAGAATCGAGCAATATCAACTTGTACTGGGTACACGTACTTCTGATAGTCATTGTTGTTATCATGTGCGCCAACTTCTTCAGTAAAATCTACAAACTGCACTACGAGGAAATGACCTCGATAAAATTTAAAAAAAAAAAGGGGGCACTAACAACAATGATTATACACAATTGTTTAACACCTAAAACTTGAGAAAATGAAATAGTAATAATAAAAATAAAATACAAACACAAACACTTCACACATTTTCAATGGCTAAATCCAAGGTATGGATTGGAATGCAGTTTATAAAGAGTTAGCCGATATAAAAACAAATTTTGACAAGTCATACAAATCTTTAGCTCAGAATAGACCAATTCAGAAGAACACCGTCAGGAAACACGTCGAAATATTGGTATTGCCATTAATTTTTTAGGGGAAAATCTAGGACTCTAAGGATAGGCAGAAGCAATTGGACAGCGAGTTGATTTGGATTACCTTTGGAATTACATATTCGCATATTACTGGAATTAATTCAATAAATAACAATTATAACGTTTAAACTCCTACTCGAGAATTATTGGGATCTTGTTCTACGACTCGAAGGAATGAATAGGTATAAGTTATGACGATAACCTCGCCATAGCAACCGAGACTAAGGCGAGGATCCCCTCATGTCCTTCGGAAGGACTTAACTTGCATATATATTGTAGTATGCACATATATTGAATACCCACTGTACCAAGGGTACTTAAAGGGTGCGCACTGTAATACTTGGTTGCAGCGTTTACATATATCAATGTCCCGGTCATAAACATTGAGTGGCCGAAATATGAACCGATCGCTATGGCTTAGCCCGCACACAGAAAGTGCTAGCGTTGGCATAATTGTAACGAACGGACAGCATATGCAAGTTATCCAACTCGATATCCCGGCCGCCTTACCCATTTAATAAACAATTTTGTTTATAAACAATTCTTAGCTGGGAACCGTTCAACCAGCCTTCCTTCTTGCATAAACAGAAGCTCACAGAAGCTCTTTTGATTTACGCCGCGCGGTCCTTCCACGATAAACAAACCTGCGTCCAGCTAATGATAACACAAATATCCACCGAACTAAGATATTGAAGATTAATCGGTTTAATTAAATTTCGTAAATCAAGATGACAAATTGCATCACCCAATTGTCCGATTCTCTTGAATCGAACTCTGTAAACAGATCCCTAATTCTCTTAAGCAGAGGTTTGCTTACAGACAAATTACACTGGCTCGAGCAGTCGGTTAGAAGTTAAGCAGTAGAATAAAAATAAAAATTAAGGATTAATGTAACCAGTGAAGTTTAAATAAAAATAAAAAATTATTTTTTTAAATAATTCACATCGAACATATTTAATTTGCATACCCCTCACGCCGCCACTTGAGAGCGCATAGCTAATGTACATGAGAACATTTCTTTATACATAAATATATAAGTATATCTACACAGCCGTCTCTCTGCCGCCGCCTGCGAGCAGCGCAGCTACGAGACTTAGCCTAAATTAAACTTAAGGAATATTGTTAAAACGAGAGACGATCCAATCGCAGGACCGGTACCACTGCTGCTCCAATGAACTTAAGAATCATGGAGCAAATTGGAATGACAAATATAATTATATTTCATGGCGACCGAATAATTATATTTCAACATATCCACAGCCCATGGAATTAGCACATGCCCACGTATAAGTACACACACAATATGTTATAATCATTATACCCTATGATACCCTACTTGCACTTTACCCAATCGGTCGGTGTTCTTCAACAAAAATATATTCGGCTAAAAATAAAGTAAATTTTTAATTCTTCGAATTGATGAAGACATTTAATTATATATTAGTTATGATACTTTGCATTCGTTCAACGTATAACTAATACATTCCATGCTATCCTACAATTGTCCACTCAGTACCAGATTGTAATAGGAATCTTAAGTCTAATGCTAACGGAATAAACCCAAAATCCGTCTCAGGATGTAATAAACATTTATTGCCCAAGCCCTCACCCAATTGTCACGTTCCCACGTTCAAAGCTCAATTTGAGACTCGAAATCCATCGGTCGGTGATCTTCAATACTACAATATACAAATCTTTGTAACATTCGGTTACAAATTGTTCAGACACTTAATTTTATATTAGTTTGCACTTCTTCAACGTATAGCTAATACATTCCATGCTATCCTACAATTGTCCAGTCAATACCAGATAGCAATAAAACTCCTAAATCCAAGACCAATGAAATAATCCCAAAGTCCGACACATGTTACATCCTAACACAAAACTCCCTACAAGTAGACTAAACATTTAGGAACTACCCCCATCAAAGTTCAGTTTGAGACTCAAAACTAATCAGTCGGTGTTGTTTACAACTAGTATACAAATATTGTAATAATCTAGTTAAATAAATAATACATTTTTTAACTTACGAATTCTACAAGTATTTAGTTATATCTATATTCATACAAGTAAGAGCTCTATCTTTGACCAGATTCAAACTGGCAATGTGATCCTCTTCTTAAAAGTAATTTAATTTAAATTATTTTGAAATGTAACATATGTACGTTTTCCAGCAGTTATTTAGCTTACCGTTTTCAAGTCAAGGAATGTAACTTTCACCTTTTAAAGCACACTTCACAGTAAGTTTGAATCCATAATTAAGCTGGAAAGTTATCTTCTCCTCCCGTGGGAACTGCAGTTATCCTCGACAAACTTTGTCCGCTTCTCAAATTTAGAATTATAATTTAATAAGTGGTGCTGCCTCTGCGAAGGGTGATTCAGCTCCGCTGGGCTGCTCATCGGCAGCTGCCTAATTAGCCGTGGGCTAATATTTTTCCAGTTGGCTAACGCACTCTAATTGAACCTTTCAAGTGCTTGGACAAGTGGCTCGGCAAGTCATGGCTTCCAGGAACCGTTGTTATAATTACAATTAAAACGATATCTACTGACTTCTATTTGTGGAGTTAAAGTTCAGGAAAGTTGAGTCTGAAAATATTTTTTTATGAAAATCAGTATAGTTTTTTAAGGAGCAATTCTTTTTATTGGATTTTTTATATTGCACTTAAATGTAATGTAACTAAATTGTTAAAAATAAAGGATATTGAGATTTATACAAAACAAAAAACAGAAAACTAATGGATAATTTTTCAAAAATAAATATATCAATTCAAAAAACCAATTAAAAAAAAAAATGTTTAATTATAAGAAATGACAAAATTGTAGGTGGTGATATTTACCTTGGTTTACGATTCCAGATAAACATATAATCAGAAGAATAAGGAAGGTATCGATGTGGAATCCGTTTTTGTTTTTTTTACCAACTCTGTCTTGAATCCACTATCTGAATTGCGAGACGGTCTGTGTAGTCAAAAACATGCATACACACAAAAATATAAATATTTCCTTTTGATACAAGTAATATAAACTATGCATAAAATAATATGTATTACCTGAATCCAAAATTAAATCAAAGGCAGCACTCTAAATTCTCTCAGAACTTTTAAGATTGCTCAATATTTGCTCGAGACCGAGTCTTGATCGCCATATCATAGAGACTCGAACTTATTCAGTGGGTGTTCTTCACAAATAGAATAAAACGATTGTAACTATTTAGTCAAAAAAAAAAAAAAAAAAAAAAAAAAAAAAAAATAGAATAAAATAATTCCAAAATGCTCGAAAATAAATTCAGGGAGAATTAAAATCCGTAAAGAGCCAAATCCAATTCGGCCGGAGAAAAAAAAATCGGTGGATAAACTGAAATCCCAATTGGTCAATAACCAAATTTTGTGATTAACCAAAGCAAAAATTGATCAGATATAAACTGCAAATAATAACAAGAAAAGAAGTGCCCTTGAAGTTTGGAATTGGGTCACTAAAAATAGATATATTCATTTTCGTTGTTAGAGACAGGATCAAATTTCAAAAATATATTTTTACCCTTGCAGGGTATTATAATTTCAGGCAGAAGTTTGCAACGTAGTGAAGGAGACCTTTCCGACCCTATAAAGTATATAACAGCCGAATCGATCTAGCCATGTCCGTCCGTCCGTCCGTCCGTCCGTCCGTCCGTCCGTCCGTCCGTCCGTCCGTCCGTCCGTCCGTCCGTCTATCCGTTTCTACGCAAACTAGTCCCTCAGTTTTAAAGCTATCTGAATGAAACTTTGCATATATTTTTCTATATACTCTCGCTGCTATGTACATATGTCGGAACGGGCCGGATCGGACGACTATATCATATAGCTGCCATACAAATGTTCGAAAAATTTTTAGAAAAAAAATTATAACTTGGCTGTTTTTCAATATTTTTGCATCATTTTAGAGATATAGCCATTGTATAATATTTTTTAAAAATTTCGGTTTTAATTTTATAAAAGCTGGATAACTATATCTTATAGCTGCAATAGGAACGATCGGGAAAATAGAAAAAAATTGTAACTTCGTTGTTTTTCAACGTATTTTCATATACTTTGAGATATGAGCTTTTTTTTATTATTTTAGAATTTTGGTATAAATTTCATAAAAATCGGACAACTATATCATATATCTGCCATATAAGCGATCGGTAGATGTAGAGTAAATGTAAAGCTGGGAATGTAAAACTGTAACTGTCAAACTGTAAACATAATAAGTATAGGTAAAATTTAATGAAACTCTGTTTTGTGTGTGTTTTCAGTATTATAATTTATAATAAAAATATCAAAACCATTCTGCAAGGGTATACAAACTTCGGTGTGCCGAAGTTAGCTTCCTTTCTTGTTTTTCTAAAAATTTGTCGATCATTTGTATATATGATATAGTCGTCCGATCCGACCCTCTCCGACATATACATATGGCAGTGAGAGTATTCAGAAGACTATCTGCTAAGTTTTATTCAGATTTAAAACTGAGGCACTAGTTTGCGTAGAAACGGACAGTTGGACAAATGGACAGTTGGAAAGGTCTCCTTCACTGCGTCGCAAACTTCTGACTGAATTTATAATATCCTGCAAGGGTCTAATAATGATTAGTGATGATCTTCCTTTATTTTTTTTCTCAAAACAAAACTCAACTGTAAGTCACGGATTCCGTGTTTGGCTTTTCGCCAATATTATTTCATATTCTTGACCGCAAACCTCCCAACAATACCTATGTTTATGATTATTGATGCATTGCAATAGGAAAAAGATTTGTTAATCAGTAACTAAATGGAGCAGGTGTAAATATAAAATCTTTATGCATAATTCGGTTTAAACATACAAATACATAAATCCCGGAATATATGGACATCAACTTATATTTCACCAAGTTTTTTGTGTTATTCACGTAATTCGTTTCCGACCAAATTGGATTTTGAAATGTTTACTGTTCTTACCGAATTTATTTCCGAACGAATGGGATTTTATTTGTTCACAGAATTTAAATCTTACCTGATGGGATTCACAGAATTATTTCTGACCGAATTTTATTTTTATGTTCTCTTTGAAACAACACATTCATTCACCGATAAGGATAACTAGTCGTTAAATATATATGCTTATATTAATCTGTACCGTGTTAAAAAAGACTTCTTTAAAGATCAGTTTGCATAATTCGAAAATATATTTAATTTTTGACTGAATAAAGGATTTATTTTGCTTGAAGAACTGAATAGTTCGGAGTCTCAAACTGAACTGAATTATTTGGCGATCAAGCCTCTGTCCATAGCTTTCCAAATATTGAGTGAACTTTAAATGTTGAGAGAATTTAGAGAGAGCTTTTGAGTTATTCATTGAGCTGTCTTTGACTTACCCTTGGATTCAAATGCACTCGCTCTCGGATACAAGGGCTTTATGATTTTACGATCTTGTTATTGAAATCTTAGATATATGTTTTTTGTTTTCGGGTTTGAACTTCGGACTTGAAGTGGGAACGTGACAATCTGACGGGTGCCTGGACTATAAATATTTAGTCTACTTGTCTGGAGTTTCATATTACCTTCAGTGGCGGAGTTTGGGTATTTCCGTTGGCCTTGGCTTTAGGATTCCTATTGCAATCTGGTAGTGACTGTTGCTGTGTGGATGTGTCTGAATTACAAATGTGGGGTAGCATAGGGTGTATTGGTGATGTTGTAACCAATTGTAGGGTATCGTAGGATGTATTTGTTATACATATAGTGTGTACTTATGATATTGTAGGCATGTACTAAGGCCGCAGGAATGTATATATATATATATATATATATATATATATGTATGTATGTACAGTATCGATATTGTTTTATTCGATGTCGCTCATATGTATATACATAAATACGCAAATAAAAAATATACATAGGTATACATAAAAAATAAATTTTTGATATCGTAAAACAAAGTATCTAAACATTTTATTTATTTTATTTTTCTTTTCGATATTTTTATCATATTTTCAGATATATAAAAAAAGGAAAAAACCAAAATATTTATTGTTATGATGAATTTAACTGGAGTTTTAAACTTTAAATGTATTAAACTGTTCAATATTTTGGCGCGACAAATATGACGTAATATGAAATCAGACTTTTTTTTTCTAAATAGATGTATATCTAATTTTTACTGAGCAGGGTATTAGAAGTTCTCCACTATCGTGGTTGATGATCCACTAGTTATTAATTTTAAGAAAATATGTCATGACAACATAATTATTATTACTATATATTGCATTGTGAATGTATTTAAATTTTATCGAAAAAAAATGCGAATATGAAATAACTACAAAATGTGATTCTCAAGTGAGCAACATTTTAATTTAAAATTATGTATGCTACTTATTCGAATTATTATTATTGTTTTGATTTTTATTTTTGTTAAATAACAATAAAATAATAAATAATTAAGACGTTCTTTTTTAATGTTTATTATGTGAGTTATTGGGTTTTAGAGCGAATAACTTGTTTGGATATATAAGAAAATAACATAAACAATTGGTTTGCAATTATAACATGTTTTATTTCGAGTTTGAAGGAACAGATAATGCCCAAAAGACAATTGCTTTTTGTCATATGTATGTAGCTTTAGTGTGTTTAACAATTTGTTGTCTCTATAAATTCCTTTCCTTGAAGGCAATTTTAATATAAAATTTTTTTATAAAAAAAGTTAAGAAATTCTCTCCATTTAAAACATTATATTTTAGCTGCTGAGTTGTTAGTCGGCTGTGAAGCTTGAGCTCCTTGGTTTGAGTTTGCTGGTTTCTTGTTTTTGTATTTTTGCTTATTGGGGTTCTGGGGATTCTGTGGATTTGGATTGTTGTTTTGATTAGAGTTCTGACGATTTTGCGGATTCTTATACGGGCGATTCTGCTGATTGGGACGTGCATATTGAGTTGGATGCTGAGCAAGCGGTTTCTGCTGCTGAGGAATCTGTTGATTCGGATTTTGAAGATTGGGTTTCTGTTCGGCGTTGTTCGGATTCTGGTTGTTCTTGTTCTGGAAGTTCTGTTGAGTCTTTTGTACCCATTTCGGTCTCACTGAATTGGGCGGACCAGTTGGACCATATCCTCCTGCCCCAATTGGCTGATATGGAGGATACTGAGGAGGACCCTGCTGGTTAATGGATGAACCTGCGGCAAACATATTGAATCCCTGCTGCGGGAAATTTTGTGGATTCCAATTCGGATTTGGCGGAAAGCGGGGACCATTCCAGGGGGCTCGGGGTCCATGGGGGCCAGGCATTCTGTGCTGATTTGGATTGCGAGCTCGGTAATTTGGCCTAGGTTGAGGCGCCGGATTCAATGAGTTAATGTTAAGGGGAGGCGTATTCCGGAATGGATTATTGGGATTAAGCTGGTTCATCATGTTGACCGGAGGTCCGTACATTAAATTGTCGTTGCCACTTCCGTGCTGGATTTGTACCCGGAAGTTTTGAGTAGGAGTTCCCTTGGTTTCCGTCTCAGCATTTAGTAGTGGCTTGGGCTGGGCAGTGCCAGTCGCTACATCGTCCAATTTTACCACCGAGTGGTCAGCGTCACTTAGCTTTGCCTCATCCAACAATCGCACAATGCTTTCCATTTTTTTCTTCTGCTCGCGCTCTCCTTCTTTGCGCTGCCAGTGCTGGTATAGATGCGCCTTCAGGTCCAGCAACAAGTCGGTGGAAAACTCGCACTGGTTGCAGGTGAGCGTCCTTTGGTTTCTCAGCTCGTTGTACTTCTCTTCCGAGATGGATTCAATGGAGCCCTGCAGGCTCAGCAGCATGTGCACCATTTGAAAGGGCATGAAGAGCTCCGTGTGGAAGCTATTCCAGTGACGAGGCCGCTTCATGGCCATAGAGTAGAAGTCGTCCGAGAGAACGTGCAGATTGAGGCGATTCCAGAAGGTGTGCACCTTGAAACCGATGCGAAAGTTGCGCGACTCCAGGTGATCCTGCTGCTCGATGATCTGGTTGGCCAGCTCCATCATATGATCCAGCAAGGGTAGATGCTCCTCCGTCAACTGAAGGCAATGCCGAACCATTATTAAAAAGAAGAAGAAGCACTCTACAATCACAAACCTCGGTTATGTCCCTGAGCTCCTCCTTGGCCACCACCCGGAAGTGGTATTG
This sequence comes from Drosophila leontia, assembly GCA_008042735.1. Lineage (NCBI taxonomy): Eukaryota > Metazoa > Arthropoda > Insecta > Diptera > Drosophilidae > Drosophila > Drosophila leontia. The sequence goes on along the minus strand of VNKB01007932.1, from coordinate 29,028 downwards.
CGATTTCGGAAAATCGGCCTTGATAACAACCGCTCGATCGGTTTCGATGAGGAAGTTCCTCTTATCCTTCAGCTTGCGCTTCAGCTCATCGCGAAAGTATGCCTTCTGGTCTACCTCCTGCTTCTCCATTTTATCACCTGCTTGAATTATCGAGGAATCACCGAAATTGACGGAGGAAAGCTCTGAGTCATCTGTCATTCGAGAACTGGAAGAGATTCTCAGCTGAAAGAACTGGAACTAGTACCTACTAGTGGTTCGCTCTGGATCTTGGAGGTGCTGCAGTAGATGTTCCTTGAGTGTTGGCACGTTTTTGCCCACGAATTCGCACTGGTTGCAAATCAGCGGCTTATTCAGCAGTTCGTCTCTTAGCGACTTTGGCAGGCGCGAAAAGCAGTTTTCCTTCTCCAGCAAAGCGAAGAGTTCTACGGGAAATAATCAATAAAAATTAATGAAATATAATTAGTATTAGGGAAAGATTTAAATTAGTTTTAAAAATTTTCATTCGGTTCTGATTTGGGATGCTGCCAAGAACTCCTTATTCTATAAGGATCAGAGGTAAGGCAAACGTAGGGATGTAAATCGAGAGGACGATAATATATATCAAGATAAATAGCTTCTTCAATATATAAAATATTGTGAATCTGAGTCTATCGAAATTGGAAATATGAAATATATTGCCTAAAATATCGGTATTATCTAAAGACCAAATGTTATTTAAGGGGCTACATTAATAACTATTATATATAAAATATCTTTTATAATTAATTCAAACATAATAAACAAAAATTAGGCTCTTATTTTGCAGAATTCGATACATAAATCTGAATTTATAGTTATCGTAATGTATCCTGTCAAATTATCGACAAAATTATATATCGGCTTCACGACAATTATTGATACAAAATCAATATAATCTATTATCTGTCATTCGCAGCCTAATGGATTTTATTATCGTCCTAGTTAACGTTCTATTGAAATAATTCCTTGGTGTTCTCCAAGGTTTTCTTACTTTCGTAGGGCACAAATAACTCCGTGTTGAAAGAGTTCCAGTGCTTCTTTGTTTTCAGGGTTGGCGATACAAAATCCGTGGAGATGACATGCAAGTGAAGCCTCTGCATGCTAGGCTCCGCATGGAACCCCACCTGGAAGTCCGTCCAGCGGGCTCCCTTCACCTCAACCACGTTCCTGGCCAACAGATGCAGCTCCTCCAGCAGAGGCAGATGACTTCGATTCAGCTAAAAAGTGTATTGGCTATTTTAATGGATACGATTTGTGGGGTATTACTACTAGTTCACCTGGAAAATGCTGGGAATATCGGCCAACGGGAGCACCAAGTAGTGGTGCTGCGCCTTGGGATACTTGTCCGCGATAACCACGCCGAGTTCCGATGAAATAATCAAGTTGGTAGGATTTAAAATTTCCTTAATCAGACCGCTTGACCAAGACATAACAAACGAATGTTAAATTATGTTTTTTAGTTGAATTGAATTTATTTTGGCAACTTAATTTCACAACAAAAAGGAAAACAAAAGAATAACAAAAATAACAGCTGGTGAACCAGAGCAGACCAGTGTTGGTTAACACTGAAACTCTGATAGAGATGGCATCGATAGCCGGCGAGAGTGCGCATATCAGCTATAAGTACCCATCAAAAGGATACAACATCAGGATACAGTTTCAGGTTGAAGAAACTTGCTGAAATTCCAGATTTTAAAATGCAATTTGTAAAGAATTATGTTTGCATCTAGTTCCTAGTTCCTAGTTTTCTAGGCTTCAACTTTTGCCCACTGTAACTGGTTTATTTTGGTATTTTTTAGCCGCTCGCTGTGCGGTCACACTGTTGTTTACCTCGACGCACGCCGAACGAATTTCCAAATTACGTGATAATTGCACTTAAAAGCTGACATAAACAAGCTCCAGCATGGACATTAAGCCCGTGCTGCAGCCCCTGCCGCGGCCTCGCGCCAACGCGGAGCCGCTGCACATCCAGCGATTGGAGGCGGCCCTCAACATGCGCCCCTTCATGGACATGACCAAGAGGGCCCTGCGGAGACCGCTGAGTAGCAACGAGGACAGCGCCGAGGAGAGGGAGGTAAAAAGGGAACCGGAGACAGAGGACTCCGACGACCTCTCCACGGTGGGCGTGGTCAAGCAGAGGCGGTCTGGCAGGAGCAAACATCGTCTGCTGGGCAGCAAGGAAGGTGAGTGGCTGCCGGAAGCAAGTAAGGACTTTAGCTAACATTCAAGTCTTCAGAACGACAGAGTGTGAAGGCCCAGCTATATAACTTCAACGACCTGACCAGCGATCGGGAGTGGCTATACGATCTCCTGCTGAGCGACACGGAAAGCGATGACCCCACCATCACGGAGGATGAGTATGTGCACCAGCTCTTGAGGGAGCACATAAGGGAGCAGCGTCAGCGGAAGAACTACTACAAAAAGGCCACGGTGAGTGACGGAAATGTTAACAAAACAAAATTTAAACTCCGCTCTTACTCTTACGTAGAATGCCCAGTACGCTTACTACGGCAGTAGCCTTCTGTCCAACCACGATGTCTTTGCCGAGCGCCAGCAGGCCACCGCTGGAGTGCGCAAGCGACGACGCCGCACCAAGCAGGAGATTCTCATGGCCCGTTTGGCCGAGGCGCAGGCTGGTCCCAAGGCACCCAAGCAACGAAAGAGGGGACGCAAGAAGCGAAATACCATCGGATCCCCGGAGTCCGGGGAGGTGCCACCCTCCGAGCTGGGAAAATACACCTTTGGTGACACGCTGCCCACCAACGATGACGAAGACGAGGACGGCGGCGAGGTGGATTACAAGCGAGAGCTGGCGAGCTTGGCTCTGGACTACCCGGAAGAGGAGGAAATCGAGGAGGAGGTGGACGTGGTCGGTGGCGCCGAGGGTCAGGTGACCAAAGTCAGGCGAAAGCGAAAGAATCCCGCTGCCTTGGCCGCCCGCCGTCGCCGCATTTGGCAGATTATGTCAAAGAAGGAGACTGGCCGCCTGCAGCGCATCAAGAGTAACAATCACAAGGAGATGCTGGCCAATTGCAAGCGGGTGGCTGGAATGTGCGCCAAGGTAGTGCGACAGCGCGCCCTCAACTCCCAGCGGATCATGAAGGAGACCGTGTGGCGGGCCAAGCGCCTCACCAGGGAAATGCTCGCCTACTGGAAGCGCTATGAGCGCGTGGAGCGGGACCAGCGGCGAAAGCAAGAGCGCGAGGCGGAGGAGCAGCGCAAGCAGGACGTGGAGCTCATAGAGGTGAAGCGCCAGCAGCGCAAGCTCAACTTCCTGATCACCCAAACTGAGTTGTACGCTCACTTCATGTCCAAGAAACTGGGCCAGGGCAGCGAGGAGGATCAGCTGAGGATTCTCAGCCAGTTGGACGAGGAAACCAATGCCCGCCTGGCGGGGCAGGATGACTATGACGCTGGTGAAATGAAGCTGCTGGCCCAGGAGCACGCGGAGGCGGCCATGCAGAGGGATCTGGACAAGACCCGAGCATTCGACGTGTTTGTAAAAAAAGAGGAGGAGGAGGAGGACGAATACGATGGGGAGCAGGAAGAGCTGCCAGATTCAAAGCCAGAAGCCCGGCCGGAGATGAAGGATCTGCCGCAACCAAAGATGTTCAAGGGAACCCTCAAGGGCTACCAGATCAAGGGAATGACCTGGCTAGCCAACATCTACGACCAGGGCATCAGCGGCATCCTGGCGGACGAAATGGGTCTGGGCAAGACAGTCCAGTCCATCGCATTCCTGTGCCACATAGCCGAGCACTACGGGGTGTGGGGACCTTTCCTAGTGATCTCTCCCGCCTCCACGCTCCACAACTGGCAGCAGGAAATGTCCAGATTCGTGCCCGATTTCAATGTGGTCCCCTATTGGGGATCCCCCGGCGAGCGGAAGATCCTCCGACAGTTCTGGGACCAAAAGCACTTGCACACCCGCGACGCCAGCTTCCATGTGGTGATCACCTCCTACCAGCTGGTGGTCAGCGACTACAAGTACTTCAACCGCATCAAGTGGCAGTACATGGTCTTGGACGAGGCGCAGGCCATCAAGAGCGCAGCCTCGCAGCGGTGGAAGCTGCTCCTGGGCTTCAGCTGTCGCAATCGGCTGCTCCTCAGCGGCACTCCCATCCAGAACAGCATGGCGGAGTTGTGGGCTCTGCTGCACTTCATTATGCCCACCCTGTTCGATTCCCATGACGAGTTCAACGAGTGGTTCTCCAAGGACATCGAATCGCATGCGGAGAACAAAACGGGCATTGATGAGAAGCAAATATCCAGACTCCACATGATACTTAAGCCCTTCATGCTGCGGCGCATTAAAAAGGATGTGGAGAACGAACTGTCCGACAAGATCGAGATCATGGTCTACTGTCCGCTGACCATTCGTCAAAAGCTGCTGTACCGGGCTCTGAAGCAAAAGATCAGGATCGAAGACCTCCTGCACCTGACCAGCGGCAGTTCCACTGCCACCTCGTCGTCCTCCTCGGCCTCGAATCTGATGAACCTGGTGATGCAGTTCCGCAAGGTGTGCAATCATCCGGAGCTCTTCGAACGGCGGGATGCCAGGAGCCCGTTCTTCATGCGCTGTGCGGAGTATACGATGCCCAGATTGGTTTTCGAGAACGGATTGCTTCACAGATCGTTGCCAAGTCGACGGCACCTGCTCTACAATAGGTGAGTATGTTTCTTGAGCATCTTAAGCATCAACAGCCGAGTTGATCTAGCCATGTCCGTCCGTCTGTTTGAACGAAAGCTTGCAAATAGTTTCTGACTACTCTCTCTCTTATATACATATTATGTATGTATATTATGTATTACATAAGTTGGCACGTAATCGGACGACTATATAATGTAGCTGTCAGAGAAACGATAGGAAAATTTTTAGAAAAATGTTAAACCTTTGCTGTTTTTCAACATATTTTCATCTAAATTGAGATATGATCATTTTATATAATTTAAAAATTTCGGATTTAATTTAATGAAATTTGAACGTCTATAATAATAAAGCTGGCAAAGAAAAGATCGGAAATTTTGTGGAAATAAATTATATTGGGTGTACAAGTAGAAAACCGTTTTCGACTAGGTGGCACCCATCTTCACAAAACGGTGAGAAATTTTGATCGGGAACGCCAAATGGCGAGCTAAAATATCGGTCAACATCTCTACATTGTCTCGTTCGTGTATTCTTGTCTATCATTTTGTTGGTGCACGAAAAAGTCGAAATTCGAACCGAATAAGCGTCATTTGCGGGAGATTCGGCAGCTGAAGCGCGTCGAATGATCGTAGAAACTTATGATGAGTCGTGTATAAGTGAAAGAACGTGTCGAGAATGGTTTGCAAAGTTTAAAAATGGCGAGTATGACGTTGAAGACAACGATCGACCGGGTCTGGATGAAGATTCTTGTCAGACACAACAAGAACTCGCGGATTCCTTGGGTGTGACTCAGCAATCAATTTCCCTTCGCCTAAAAAGCTTGGGAATAAAATTATGAAAAAAACTACGGTTTTCTACTTGTACACTCAATATATTCGATTAAATTATGAACATATTGACCATGTTCATTATACCCTTGCAGAGTTATAATTTCTGTTAATGTCTCGATTCTTAATGATCCAATTGCAATCTGCAAGGGTATACAAACTTCGGCGTGCCAAAGTTAGCTTCCTTTCCTGCGTTTTAATGGACCTTAATTGTATTCAGAGAAACAAAATTTGTAAGAGCGCAACTGAAACGAAATTCTCACTTCTGAGACGGCTTCAAGAAAGCACTTTAACCGAGATAAAATGGATGGCGGACAACGTAAGACGTTTTCCTAATGCCATCTTGAATAGATTTCGCAATTTGAAAACTTTTGCAAGGATTGGTATTAATTTCTTACTGATTTAATATTTTCTTTATTTCTGTCGCCAGGTTTAACATCTTTAAATCCGAGTACATGCAAAGGTCGCTGTTTGAGGATGTAAATGTGGACAGTTGCTTTGGATTCACCCGCTTGTGCGATTTATCTGTGGGCGATATGGTGGACGTTACCCTCAACGGGCTGATTGCTTTGTGAGTAATACATTACCCTCACTTAAACAGGAATGCAATTACACATTTAATATAAATTCACAGCCTCTTACATTTCCACCGTGTGCTAGAGAAGTATCCACTCCTGGCCTATCGTCGCTTTTGGTGGAAAAAACAACGCGACAGCAGATATCAACTCCTGGAGCCGATGCTAGAAAATAAACTGATACCGGACTTTATGCTCACCGACTGTGTGCTCAGGAACTTTGTCTTCACAGCGATGGTGAGAAGATAATAAAATGAGTGATACGAACTAATGACCCCACTACCCCTTTCAGACGACTAATGAGAGCACCGTCTATGCCTTCGGTGACTACTTCACCTATAACATGCAGGAAACCATCGAGCATCGCGTTATTCGCTCCAAGATACTGCAGCAAAACTCCTCATCGGGCATCGAGGATATGGCTGAGGAGGCCAAGCAGGAGCTGGAGATCGAGTCTGTGGAGGTGCAAACGAAGTCGAATGCCAAGAGCGACGTGAAGGTCACCACTCTCCTGCTACTGCCCGAGTTTGCCCATCGCCCCAGGAAACCCAGGAGCTATCGATGTGAACCCCTCTCCATGCCCCGCCTCCTTTATGACTTGGGCCAAAAGGTGCAGGCGGTGGACAGGCATTTATAGTGAGTGGAAAACTTGTAGTTTTGTTTTCTCTCTTAACTGAGGTTGTGCATTTCATTCCTCATCTTCTGTTGTAGCTGTGATAGCCGCGCTGCTGCCTGGACACAGATCCGCCACGATCAGTGTGAGAATAGCCTGGGCAGGGAGCTCGTCTCCAACGGCTTGGCCCTGTGCAAGCCCCGCAGAGGTTGGTCCTCGATTGTTGTGCCCGACAAGGAAACGTTGATCACGGACGCCGGCAAACTGTTTGTGCTGGACACACTGTTGACTCGCCTCAAGGCGAACGGTCATCGTGTGCTCATCTACTCGCAAATGACCAAGATGATCGATCTGCTAGAGGTGACAGATTTAATTAGGGGATTAGATCTTCATTCTTAACTGATTTTGTCACTTTTATTCGTAGGAGTATATGTGGCATCGCAAGCATCGTTACATGCGATTGGATGGCTCCAGCAAAATCTCAGCCCGTCGCGATATGGTCGCCGATTTCCAAACAAGAGCCGATATATTTGTTTTCCTGCTGTCTACGAGAGCCGGAGGATTGGGCATTAATCTAACAGCCGCAGATACGGTGAGTCTATTTTACAAATATATATGTATTTATAAGAGCAATGGAATTAAAATAGAAATAAGACACAGAACCTCTACGATATTTTAAGGTTTATATACATATAAATAGTGGTGTTAGCTAAGGGGCAGTGGCAGGTAATGATCTTGTGGTGGTGTGGAATAAACATTAATAGACCACTGAGTAAACTATTTTTTCCTTTAGTAAATAAGATCTGACTTCATATAAAAAAAGCCATTTACTTTTCATTCCGGCCAGACAAAGGTTCCCCTTTTTCAAATCGAAAAAATCGTTCGTTTTCGAAAACCGGAGCACCAATTTCTCGTTTTCGATTACCGGAGCAGGCCTGATAGTCAACATTTTTTACAAATACTTTTCACTGATAAAATTAAACAAAACCTGGCCGTGCTGAACACAAAATTTCTTGTTAAAAATTTGAAAAATTAAGCAAAATGTCATACAAGCACGACTTAGAAACCGCGGACAAAATACTTCCTACCAAACTCACTAAGCTGAAGGCCAGCATGAATCCCTCACTTCCCAGACCGGCGATAATCCGCAGCGATTCTAAAAAGCTGGAAAACGACAAGCGCAATGGCTTGGATCTGGAGATGTCAGATGAACCGGAGGCAGCGACCGTGAAGAGAGTGCGATGGGCTCCGATTATTGTGAGCAGAAGCTCGAGTAAGTCCTTCAATTACGTCACACCATCAAGCACAAAGCAGATCCCATTCGACCAGGATACACCAGATGAGGTGCGACTGGCCCATAGGCTGCGGCTGGCAGTGCATCGCGGCGGAGGTTCCATCGATCCCGAGAAGAATTTCGAGCTTCGGGCTCAGCTTTCGCCCTTACAGCTGCCCTACAGTCAGGTTCAGCGTATCTTGAGGGAGTGTGAGCTGTACGAGCGCGAATACGACACCTATTCGCTTCACATAGACTACGGTCGACAACTGGTGGCAATGGTTTGCAAGGTCAGGACTAATGACCTCAAGGCAGTGAAGCTGCGCTTGGCCAACTTCCTTCGGCAATACAAATCTCGCCTTTTCAACCGTCACCTACTTACGGAAACAGGCTTGATCCAGGCCAATTTTCCCAAGTCACTGTGGAGTCCCTCAGACTTTCAACAAACAGTGTGCACAGATGCATTGTGGTGCAAAGCTACTGACAGCCGCATCACAGATTTTGAAAGGAAAGACGTTTTGTTCAAGTGTCAGCCCAATGACCTGCGAGAGGCAACGGCCAAACTGAGGCACTGTGGCTACAAGATAGTCCACACCGAACTGGGGTACTGCCCAAACAAGCCGATGGTCAACTTGACCGACCGTCAAATGAAGCGCTACCAGGAATTTCTCAAACGACTCAAGCAGGACGAAGACATCGTAAAGGTCTACGATAATGTGCGAGTTCAGTAATTTAAACAGATCATCGGAGGTTATCTAAGTCAAGCGAATAATAATAATCGGGGACCATTTTATAAAAGTACTTTCATATTTTAAATACGATCATTAAATCAGCTAGCGGTTCTTCGAAATATATATACATAAATAACAGTTGAACAAACATCTCCGAAAACCCTTTTGGGTTGTACACTATAGTCGAGCTGACCACTTTTCTTAGCCAAATTTAATAACTCTGAACATTTAAGGGGTTAGATACAGTTGTGATGATAAAAAAATCTACTTTTTTTATTGCATATTCTTCAAGTATATACTGTTGAGAATATTCTCACAAAAATTCATAACGATCGGAGCATTAGAACCGAAGGTAGCTATTTATAGTGCACGACCTGCACATCGGCCGGAACAAACTTGAAACGCGATTATCTCAGAATCTTGTTTTTTCGAAATTTCCTTTGCGGTGGACACGATTACTAAAAAACTATTAATCTGATCAACACCAAATTTTTACCACTTATTTATTATAATAATAGCTAGTCCTCTAACGAAGAATTTTTAATTTTTTTTTAAAACTTCCTTTTTTAGAGCATAAAAATCGAAAATCTTACCCCTTAAAAAGGAATTTTTTTGTTAAAACCGTCGCCATTTTTTTTTAAATCAAAATTTTTACAAATCCTTCGTTCACGGACAAGGCAATTCAATATACAAACGAATTTTTTTTTAATTTTTGATTTCTGATAAACCGTTCTCGGGATATGATGTCCACCGCAAGGCACCATCGAAAAAGATGATCTTGGAATTCGGCCATAACTTTTTTATTATTTAATATTTTTTTATAAAAAAAATATAATAAGTACCCAGAAACATGTACTAAACAACGTCGGCAAAACATTTTTAATAAATATTCTTTATGGTGTCAAAAAAAATCGACAAAACTTCATATTTTTGCGTGGTACAACTGTATATAACCCCTTAAGATCATACCAAGATCCTAGAATTTGAAGGAACGATTTAGAAATTTTTATGATTAATTTATAAACCTTCGGTTACTTTAAGAGGTTGTCATTTTAACTAACTATTAGTCGTTTTTTTTATTTTATTTTTTTTTTAATTAGATCACGAATTTCTATAGTTTACATAAAACTATTTGGAAAATAGAGCTGTTTTTGGTTATAATTGCATGAAAAATGGATACAAAAACTTTCTACGATTCTTAATTTTGTTTTGACACTGTATCTTCTTAGAATAAATATATTATATTATATACTTTTTTATATTTATGAGTTTGTAGGAGTATAAAGACCTTAAATTCGCAAATAAACAAGTACAAAATTACCTAAAAATACCAATAGTTCTCAAGGTGGAACTTTCTCACTTTATATACCTTTTTAAAGGTTACTTTTAAACTAAAATTTTAATATTTTAGACGACACGCTTTAATATAATCATTCTCTTTCTTCAGGTTGGTCTTCGGTTGAGTGTTCTCGGTTGAAGGTATCTCTTTCAGCTCTTTTAAAAACACCTCTGGTTGAGACTTGCCAAAAGTTCTACAGCCTTGAATTGTAGGTTGACAAGACTAATAAACTGCCTAAAACTTTCCGCGCTCTTCTTCGACTTGTAGATAATTGTTGGATTGAAGATTTATGGACAGTATTCCAAGTGATATTTAGCTTGGTCATTATTAAACCAAAATTCCTTGCTCATTGTCTTGAACCTAATGACGGATCCCAAAGGCGGGCGCAACATGGAAAACCCTGTGTGGCTCTTGTATCCATTTGCTCAACTACTTGTTCATGCATTGCGGCAGTCAAGGCCAGATCTTGGACAGAGGGGCTGGGATGCGGATGGGGATGAGCTGGTAGTGAGTGGCGGCAGACCATGATTTACTCGTGTGATCTTTATCGCCGCGTAACAATAAGACCCACCAATCTGAGGCCGGCGACCACGTAGAAGAATTCTCAGCCAAAAGGATTCAATATCGAACAGAATCTTTGCATGTTTCTCCCCCCAATGCTGCTTCTTGTTCGATTTCAACGTTTCTGTCCGATCTCCTCTGCCTGGTTCGGTTCCTTGAGCTCTCAGCTCTGAATTGTGGTGCTTCGTGTGAACATTTTCGCCCGGTTCCTAAATCATTTTGTCACCGGTTTTGATTTGTTATTTGTGCACCCTGGCCGAGAGTAATTTGGTTCCAGCTCCAACTCCTCTGTCATTTTATAGCCAGGTTCTCAGGCTCACAGCGGTTGCCATTTCATTCTTTTTCTCGGGTTTATGTTCTGCTCTGACTAATTCGATGCTGGTATTCTTGCTGCTTTGCTGGACTATTCCACATCTACGTTGGAGGCGCTTTAAAATTTCTTTAAATCTTATCCTGGTATGACACGTATTTCTAGATGACTCAAAGGAGGAATGATAGATGCTTTTAAAATTAAATATTAAAGTAAATTAGATATCGCACAATCAGAATATATTTGTTATGGTTTAATGTGGTCATGCAAAGTGAAATATATAATTTCGCTCCCGTAGCATAAATAAGTATAAAGCTTAAATCAAAAATCAATTTGCTCACTTCCTCTCAGGTACACCGAATGCACACATTTTAAGAATCAGCCAATTTCCGCAAGTTCCCAAATTATGTCAAAAATTTGTATTTCTTTTCGATATAAATTTCTCAAAACACCAACCAATCCGAGTCTCCCTCCCTCAATATCTTTTCTCTTTCTGGTTTCTTTGAGAACGTTCAACCAAAAACTGAAGAATTTCCCGTTCATGTCTTTGCCGCATACCGAAATAATTTGACCAAAACTCAATACTTTGGCATTTTTTCGGGCTTTCGGCGTTTAATGTTAAAAAAAAAAGAATTTCAAAGAGGGGACAGAGAAAACTGTACCAGTTACATTTGAAATTATACGAATTTTTTAATTGCACTTAATGCCAAGTATTTATAAGCAGATTTTCATATAGAAAAGTTTACTTTGGCCTTGTACATTGGCTATGCTTTGCTGAGGCCAGTTCAGGGCATTATAATACGTGACTCGTTTCGGGCCTCAAGATTTATGATATTTTCTAAAGAAATGCAAAGTATTTCAGTAGCAGGCAAGCTGAGCTGTCTATCGATCTTGATATGCCCGGCACGTTTCTGGATTTAGTGCAATTCATTGGGTGTAGATGGCCGCTCTTCATCCTATTCCGCACTCCCTTTACCATACTTTTTAGGGGCTGCCTAAGTGGGTCCGTGATCGACTGTCGGAGTGGTCACACCTTTTGAAACATTTTGATGGATTTGTGGCGTACATAAATTGTCAGTTTTTATGGCCTCATATTTGCAAATACCTTGAGCTGGAAATGTGAAATTTCGGAACTGTAGAAGCCACTTTTGAAATTTGTAAGATTATTTTGTTCAAGTTTTACCATCACTTGTTTTCTCTTTAGTCTTGGGATCACTGTAATTAAACTTATCTCTTGTTACTCACGGCAATTGTTATTATTGACACCACTTGAGTTATTTGTAAATTGTTCAAAGGACAAGTGGCTGCTTTAGAACTCAGATATAAGGTGAAATGGGTAAATTATACTGAGGACTTGTGGGATTTAAGAGGGAAGATTTCCTAGCCCACTTATAAAATTATCTCAGAGAATATAGAAAGGCTAATAAAATTAGTTAACCTTTGTAGAAGTGTCAACCTTTTTAAGTTGATACGTGGAGTATTTTCAAAAGGATTACAAATTCAAAGCAAATATATGTTATTAATTATTATTATATTTATTGATTACGTTTTTGGGCGTCCGTTAAGCCATATAACAACAAACTTCTAAGCTAAGAATACTGTAATAATAGGCATAATTATAGCTACTCATCGGCCAGCCACTCGGCCACCAGCTTGATAAGCTTCTTCTTAGAGGCCACCAGCTCGGCACTGTCGGAGGCGCTGATAGATGCCGTGTCGGGGCAGTGGGAGGCCAATGGGATAATGGTGGCTCCCTGGGCAACTCCTGCGCCCACCTTGCTCCAGCCATCCAACTCACCCTGCACAAAGTAGATATTGGTGGCATTCACGTCCAGGCCACCAAAAACCTTGTTGGTACTCCTGACCTTGGCGTGGATGCCAGCCGAGTCGTACTTGGACCCGAAGACACCCTCGCAGGTGTCCTCGTACAGAGTGGCCGGGAAAGTGGATCCGAAGGGCTGGTGGCTGCTGGCCGAGGATTGAAACCAACCGAACTCGCTGCAAGTCTGGAAGATCCAAGGCAGATCGCCTGTGGAGAGAGAAAATTATCTGTTAGCTTCAGAAATTATTCAAACAGAGAAAGTGGAGGCTTACTGTCTTCGTAGTTTTCCTTGGACCATTCGTAGTAGCCCACAGCTCCCTTGTAGGTAGCACTGATGCACTCGCCAGAGTGCTCGTGGATTTTCCAGTTGATAAACTTTGACAGGGCCACGGAATCGTCGTCGCTGAAGGATCGCAGTACCGAACAGTACTGGGGCAGGTCGTACTTCTCAGGCCTAGAAATAATGGGTAATAAATATTCCCAATAATCTGTTAATGTTAAAAGACCCACTTTTGGTATTGGGCAATGCCGGCGAAGATATTGGCAATGGTGCTGAAGATCTGCCAGCGATCCTGCTCGCTGTCGACATCAAATTCGTCGCACAGATTTAGCTCCTTCTTAGCCTGCTTTCCCTTCCCATTGTCGAAGAGGCCCTCGTAGTAGGCGGTGGCATTGTCGATCAAATCGTAGCAGTATTGTCCGCCAAGAGTTGTGTACGCCTGGCCCACAACCTTCATGTAGTCCTTGAAGTCCACCTTGGCCAGTATCGGAGCCGATGAGGCCCAGCTGCCCTTAATGGTGTCAGGATAGAGCTTACGAATCCAGGCGGCCATGGTGGCCGAGTAGGAGCAGCCGGAGACCACTACCTTGGAGTTCTTATACTTGTCCTCCTCCTTTAGGGTCTCAATAACGGTGATTACATCGGCCAGGGCCTGCTCGACGCTTTGGTACTTTTGCAGATTCTCAGTAGAAAGTGGGCTGAAATATAAGTATTTTTATTAATATATATGAACCTTATCAAATAACAGCACTACTCACGTTATTGGGATACTCTCCCCAAAGAAACGATGTTCGGTGTAGACGAGGGAGCCGTTGTGCTTCTTGGCAATGTCCTTCCAGAGGCCAGAGGTGATGCTATCGGGATAGATCTTCCATTCACCGCCCAGGTAAATGAAAATGGGGGAACCGTCGACAAAGTAGCGCTCGTTGATGAAGATGCGCTGGAAGATAAGACAAAGGTAGTATTGTTTGGTCATTATTCTTCTTGAAAATCCTTACGTCCTTCCAAGTTGCGTTGTTTTGCTCATCAAAATTGTCCAGCCACTGGTCGATCCAACGCTCCTCCACCTTGGCTCTGGTCTTTGAGGGCTCCACTGGTGGACCCCGATGCAAGTCCCTCAGGGACTGGACGAAGGCGTTGGGCTTCGGCTTCTGCTCCCCCAGGCTGGCTGCTGCAGTCAGGGGTGCTAGTACGGCTAGGACTACTAGAAAATACTTCATATTGCTGGATAGTTCTCTGGTTTGCGAATGATTTCCCAACACCGTGGGCGGGCTATTTATTCAAAATATTCGCTACCGGACAACCGCTTCAACCCTTGAGATAGGGTCTTCGATGACTTAATGAAAATACAAACAAATATCGGAAAATATATTGCCCTGATAAAGTCGAGGGCTCTGAGTTCGTATCATTCTCAAAGCGTTTCAGCCTTCGCAAAGGCAAAGAAGTTGCGCAAGTCTTGCATATTTTCTCACTCAATAATTGTAATGTAAGTTATTTTAAAGTCACTGAATAGAAAAGGATTTGGTTAATTGAGAACGAGCTGAGAATGGGATTAATGAACTGGATGGTTACTATAGTTTCTATTAAGGTCTAAGCACATGCCACAATAGAAAGTCAAAGTATTGTTATTTTCCTTAAGATATAGCTGTGATTATAAAACTAAAAGTAATAACATTTTATTTAGACAAAGCGCTTTAAGGGGGTCTTCTTATTCAAAAGCCGTTTTTTGGACCCTTTTTAAAAAAATTCTTATTTGAAAACGCAAAGAATAATTGAAAACTTTTTTTATTTATTGTATTCAAAAATGTTCAAAGTAACTAAAAAAGTTGTTTTTGCCTCGATACGAGGGTTGATCAAAAAGTAATGAGACTTCAAACTTGGTGGTCGAAAAAAAAGGTTTCGTCCTGGCGGCCACGATTCAGGGTCTCCAGAGCGTCCGAAATGAAAAAAAAAAAACGGTGTTATAATCAGAATAGATGTCATTTTCGGGTGACGGAACAGATTTTTTTTTTAAATTTTTTTAAACAAAATGGCGGCCATTCAAAAAAAAATTTCGATTTCGGGCTTTTTTTTTTGTAGTTTAGAGTAAAAAAAATCGAAAAAAAAAATTTAAAAAAAAATCTGTTCCGTCACCGTCACCGAAAATGGTGACAATTCTGCGTCGATTTCACTTTGTTTCATGAAAATCGGTTCAGTTGAACTGGAGATATCATGGCCGCCAGTTCGAAAAACGTGGTTTCGAGATAAACGCGTTTGAAGTTTGAAAAAAGCTCATTTTGCGAAGACCTTGCTTTACAAAAAAGGCTGTATCTTCTAAAGTATTTCGAATCCTTTGGGGGACATATACACAACATCCCAAGCTATAAATAAATGCAAAAAAAAAAAAAAATCGAAAAAAAAAGTTGCCCAATGAGAAGACCCCCTTAATTAACATTAACATTAACATTAACATTAACATTAACATTAACATTAACATTAACATTAACATTAACATTANCCCAAGCTATAAATAAATGCAAAAAAAAAAAAAAATCGAAAAAAAAAGTTGCCCAATGAGAAGACCCCCTTAATTAACATTAACATTAACATTAACATTAACATTAACATTAACATTAACATTAACATTAACATTAACATTAACATTAACATTAACATTAACATTAACATTTGGATATTTATATAAAAAACAAAATGGAAAGACTAAAGACAATAAGGATACAATTTATTTTATTGAAATCTTTTCTTATTTAAGCAGATTTGTCACCCAAAATCTGCAAGGGTGTATATATTTCGGCAGTGTTGATTTGTGTTTATATTCGGTTAGGTTAGGAATAATAATAAGTAGTTAATAGGGCAAGCAAATGTATTCTTTAGTGAAACTTTTGTGTGACAGTTTTAGAATTCAAAAATATTAATTACATATATTTTGTAATTAAAATTTTTTTCTATATTCGTTAAGTTAATAGTTGGAGTACCCTATTCATTACCCAGTAGGATAGTGTACTTTTACACGTGCGATGTAATCATTTCGCACTTGTCTCTTAAATCCCCTTCAATCAAACCTGACCAGTTTATTGACCATTGTTTGTCTACCAAATATTGACAAATATTGATTCAACGTGTTCCTTGGACAATACACTGGTGTGTTAACATGATGTAAGACAGAAATCGTGTTTTCACGAACGACATCAACAAACGTAATTTTATTAGCTCTTTTATAAGTTGTATTATGAAATACAGGCAACTTTTAATAAAATCATTGGTTATAATCATGTTACTATAATGAGACTTATCGAATAATCAATTATATAATATAAATAATATATATTAATACTACGCGATATAGTTTTAATAAACATCCTTGACACATTAAATAATAATACGGAATATTTAGAAAAGGGCTCGAACTTTCTATGGTTGTATAGCTACAAACTGACCCATTTTTGTTTTAAAATTTTATAAACAAATATTTTAAAACTTATTTTTTAACAAGAAGAAAAGCTAACTCCGGAAAACCAAAGTTGCTATACCCTTTTAGTTTGCAATTGGATAATGAAAATCTATTATAAATAAGCAACAAAGTTCATGTTTATAGGCTAGACTTTTGACTAGAATTGTAATACATTTTTATAAGAGTAAAAATAAAATTTGTATTATTTGAATGTAGCTTGCTGTCAACTTGGTCACTTTCTTATCAGGCCTGCTCCGGTAATCGAAAACGGCAAGATTTTTTCGTTTTCGTTTTTGAAAACGAGAAATTGGTGCTCCGGTAATCGAAAACGAAAGATTTTTTCGATTTGAAAAACGGGCACCTTTTTCTGGCCGGAATGAAAAGTAAATGGCTTTCTTTATATGAAATCAGGTCTTATTTACAAAAGGAAAAAAATAGTATACTCAGTGGTCTATTGATGTTTATTCCACACCACCACAATAACATTCTGGAAGGTATTTATTTAATAAAAAATTTATTTCTGACCCCTCCTCAGATTTGACAACAAAATTTTTGCCGTGTTCAACCAGTTTACTCGTTTTGGCGATAGGTCGATAAGTTCACTGCGAAAAGTTATCGCCAAGGTTGCCATATTGTTGGTGGAACGAAACAGCCAGTTAAAAATACTTATAAAATATAAATGAATACACTTGGCCCTCGCTTAACACGGACTCTTTTAGCACGAACTCGGTCTTACACGGTTTCAAATTTGCTCCCATCCCCCTTTTAACACGCTAAAAACCTCGTTCTTAAACGATTGCAAAATATCGAAACAATCAAAAATTACTGATTTTTACAAGGAGCCACCAAAAAACAACCATGTTAAAACAAACTGGCTTTAACTATAAATGCCACCAAATGCATTTCATATTATGAATTATGAATTTTTAGTTATCAACTATGAATTAAAATTATAAATTGAAATTATGAATTATGAATTAAAATTATGAATTAAAATAATGAATTATGAATTAAAATTATGAACTATGAATTCAAATTTTGAATTATGATATGAATAAAACATATGATCTCCTTACTTTTTAACATTTTTTAGTTTCTATAAAGTTTAACCTATTAATTAATTATAAGAAGCAACTTTTTTAATTAAATACCAACTTTTAAGTTTGAAAATATGAATTGTATGCTTTTATTAAAGGCATATACATAATAACTTTTGGTTAATTTTTAACAAATGTATGAAACTTTAATAAAAACATACCAAATTTGAACAATAAAAATTTTTTTTTGCTGCCAATTTTGAATTTTTAGAACGTAACCCCTTATTTTGTAGTGAATCCATGTTTCGCTTAACACGAGGTTTTCTAGGAACGTAACCCCCGTGTTAAGCGAGGGCCAGGTGTACATTATCCGTTCCTGAATCAACCTTCGTTGCATACTCTTAGGCGTCCATCTCTTAAAAGAAAAGCTGTATTTTTCCAATTGCCAAAGGGACAAACAGCTAGGGAAAGTTTAAAGATTTTATTGTTATAAGTAAGTTTATATACAAAAAGGGGAAAAAATGTAAAATATTAATTGAGCCTTACAAAATGATGTTTTTGTTTTTAAAAATATTTTAGTAAAAGTTTTCTTGATGTTTAAATTCCTATCTACATTTTCTCGCTTAAAAACTATTTGCTAATGTCGGAAATGCCTTGCTTACTTTTTGCTAAGAAATTTCCTTTAAAAGTTACTCATATTTTATATTAAAAGAAAAGAGTAAAAGGGATGAATTTGTATAATTCCTTTATTACATAAAATAATATCAAAAATCTATGCTGATATTTGGCAACCACTTAGGCCAACCATTGACGCACCAACTCAGCAAGTTTTTCCTTCGAGGCACGCAATTCCGCGGAGTCAGTGGACCTGATAGATCCAAAGTCGGAGCAATGCGAGGCATTGGCGATGAGGGTGGCTCCCTCCGCGACGCCATGGCCCATCGGATTCCAGGGATCCAGAGCGCCGTGGGTCATGTAGATATTCTCCACTCCCGGCTCCATGCCGCCAAAGTCCTCATTGGTCTGTGCCGCGTTGCTGTTGATCTGGGCATTGCCATACTGCGAACTGAAGACATCTCCGCAGAGGGTCGTGTACAGGGTGGCGGGGAACTTGGTGCCGAAGGGCTGGTCCCTGGAGCCAGAGCTCTGGTACCAGCCGTACTCATTGCAAGTCTGATAGTACCAGGGACGGCCTACGATGGAAAACGAGAGTTTAGGAGATGGCCTTTCGAATCGGAATATTCATCATACCTGCGTCGAAGTGCTCCACTCCCCACAGGTAGTACTCGACGGTGCTCGAGTAGGTGGCATCGATGCAGCTGGGCATTCCCCAGCCCCAATAAACAAAGTTGGCAATGGCCGTAGCGTCGTCACGGAAGCTCAACAGGTAGTCGCAGTAGTATTCAATGTCTCCAGTGCTGCGAAAGTAATTTAAATGAAAATTAATTAATTAATTAACAATGGGAACACTCGTATGCTTACCTTTGGTACTGAGCCACGCCCGAGAAGACGTTCGAGATACTTCCAAACAATGACCACAAGTCCAGATCGTTCTGGTCATCGAAACTGTTGCACAGACGCAACATGGCCCTGGCCTCAGCTCCACGCTTATTGGCGAACATGGACTCCAGCTCGGCGATGCCATTCTGGATGCGATCGTAGCACTTCTGGCCGCCCAGCTCGAGGAAAGCCCTGCCCACCACCTCCTTGTATTCGGTGAAGTCAACCTTGGCCAGAAGGGGGGCACTGGAGGCCCAGCCACCGACAATCAGGTCAGGGTACAGGCGCTTAAACCACACCACCATGGTGGCTGAGTAAGAGCCGCCGGCCAAAAGCACCTTCGAGTTGGCCAGCTGGGGATTCTCCGACTTCAAAAGCTCAATGCACTTGACCACATCGGCCAGAGCCTGCTTCACATGCAGATACTTGAGGTTCGCCGTTGACATGGTGCTATTGGTAAATCAAAATATTACCATTACAAAGAAAGTAGAGAAGTGAAAGGAACTTACGAGGTTGGAATACTTTGTCCATAGTAACGATGTTCGGTGTACACAAGGACACCATTGTGTTCCTGGGCCATGTCATACCAATGGCCACCGCTGACCATGCTCTGCTCGATTTCCCACTCGCCGCCCAAGTAGATAAAAATGGGGCTGCCCTCAGTTTGGAATTCATCGTTGATTAAATAACGCTGAAAAATATTGTAAAATAACCATCAAATATATTTTTCACTAGAATTTGTAAAAAGCTAAACGCAGTTGTTACCAAGTAATTTGAGTTTTGTGAAACTTCAAAGCTTATTTGTATCAACTCACCATTTGATAAGTCTCGGTGTTGGTCTCGTCAAAGTTATCCAACTTCTGGGTGATCCATTTTTCCTGGACATTCGCACGCTTGGTAACCACTTGCTGTGGCGGACCGCGGCTTAAGTTCTTGAGTGTCCTGACCAAAACGGGAACATCCTTAACTTTGGAGGTCTCCAGAGCTTGACTTAGTGCCAGGACCAAAACCACTGCCAGGCAGACCAAACGAATCGCAGCCATTTTCACGAATGAACCCACTAACTGGACTGTCTAAGCCTTATAAGTTGACCATCGACGCTGTCGCGTTATAGAGTAATTTGCGGCTACGATAAGGATTGTAAATTTTACACTTCTGATAAGTGACCGGCGACATGATATGATAGCCTCCAAACTTGAGATTAGAATTCCTGTTTGCAGTCCATCGTAAATCGATCCAAATTCATGTGAATCTTAGGTGGAACTAGTGGGGAAATCCCTATTTATTGCTGCACGACAATCAAAATCACAGCTGCGATGTGATTATCTAATCAGTGAGCATTTGCTAAATAAAAGTATATCAGCTTTTATAAAACAATTACATTTTATATTATAAACGAGCAGTCTTTGTTAATATCTACTTTGTTTGTCCTGATAATAATAATATTTTAAATCCTTGAAAAAGGGCGTGTTTTATTCTTGACAAATCGATACAAATCAACAATCAGTAACACATATTGATTAGATTTTCCTTTGAGTCTTATCGCCGATTATCTCGATTGTCATAAAGCATATACGCTGCGTGTAGGAAATGTACATATATACTGAGTTTTCATTAACTGAGCGATTATCTCAGATTATTTAACCCATTCGCGAACCAATTCGGCTATGCGTTCCTTAGAGGCCTTCATCTCAGCCGTGTCACTGGAGCTGATCGAATTGAAGTCCTTGCAGTGAGCATACTCTGTAGGAGAGCCATATTTCGTAAATTTCTTTTGATTAATTTAAAATAAACACCCAAAAACACACCTGGAATGACGGTTGCCTGATCTGCATCCTGAATTCCCATGGCCCTCCAGGGATCCAATTGTCCATGGGTTAGGTAAACATTTTCCACGCCCGGAGACAACCCACCAAAGTAAGCATTGGTGGTGCTCACCTGGTTGGTGATGAACGCGTTGCCATACTGAGAGCCATAAATATCAGCGCACATGGTGGTGTACAAGGTGACGGGGAACTTGGTGCCGAAGGGCTGGTCGCTAGAGGCGGATGTCTGATACCAACCGAACTCATTGCAGGTCTGGAATATCCACTGGCGCACTGTATGCGTTAAATAATAATAATAAATAATAAATTAATATAAAATATGTAAAGTTTACTCACTGATATTGCCGTTATAGGTGGTGTCCAGGAGCACTCCAATGATAGCATCATAGCTCAGGTCGTAGCACTTGGCTCCGCTCTCAGAGAACTCATCCAGCAAGTAGCCAGCAACGCCAATGAGATCATTCGAACCCGACATTATCTTCTGGCAAACACCTTCGATTTGACCAGCGCTAAGGGATAGGTCGAATGTTTATTATTTAGTATAATCTCTGGGTAGCTTCTCACTTACTTGTGAGTCTGCACCACACCCGCAAAGATGTCGGAAATCTCGCTAAACAAAGTCCAGATATCTAGGTCGCTATAGACATCGAAGGGTTCGCACAGCTTGAGCAGGGCCTTAACCTCAGCTCCACGTTTGGTTGCGAACATGGTCTCCATCTCGGCAATTCCGTTTTCAATACGCTGGTAGCAGTCGGAGCCACCCATCTGTTTGATGGATTGCCCAGTGACTTCCTTGTACTCTGGAAGAAGAATAATTTATTGAGATTCTGCAATGTTTTCTAGAGTTCCAAATCTGTCTTAAGAACTGAACTTGCCTACAAAGTTAACCTTGGCCAAGAGTGGCGCACTGGACGCCCATCCACCGGCCACCTTGTCGGGATACACTTTCTTGAACCAGGTGACCATGGTAGCGGAGTAGGAGCCACCCACAATGATGACCTTAGAGTCGGCTAGACCCTCATGAGTCGATTTGATGGTGTCGATGAAGTAAGCAAGATCAGCCAAGGACTGATTGACAGTTAGATACTTAATGTTCTCATTGGAGAGATCACTGTAAAGAGTGGATAGTTAATCTTTAGGGATTTATTTCTTACTCAAACGAATTACTTACGGAAGGGGCTTGCTCTGTCCGTAATAGCGGTGCTCAGTGTAGGCCAAAAGACCATTGTGCTCCTTTGCCATGTCGTAGATGTGGCCACCAGTTATTATTCCTGAAGAGATCTCCCATTCTCCGCCGAGATAAATAAACAGGGGTCCACCGGACTTGTAAAGAGCATCATTGAGCATGTAGCGCTGCAAGGAAAAAGGATTTTACAAATTATATTAGATTATATAAACTTCAGTTAAAAGATTGTGCCTTACCATTTGCCAACTGCGTGTCTCTGAGGCATCAAAGTGATCCAATTTCTGCTCAATCCACAGGGTCTGCACTATGTCAGCTCGGTTCTGAGTGGCCGGCTGTTCGGGCTCTTCATGAAGACGCTTGAAGGTCCTCTCAAAGACACTGCCATTGCCTTGGGCTAAGGTCAACAGAGCCAAAGTAATTCCCAGCCAGAACTTCATCGTCGATCGTCGGGTGTTGGAATGGGACTGATCAAGCGTTAGCAGCTTATGTGCCAACTAAATTACTTGCTTTAGCTCAAAGCCAAATCTTATCGCCCAAGTAGCACTTAATTAGCGTTTTTTAAGCCAGTAAATAATATTGTCAACTGGGTTAAATAGATTGTTGGCCCGCAAAAGCCATGCGGCGCCTTATCGAGCAGTATATTGTGGTTTCAGGCAGCGACTATTTCGATTACCAATCTGGGTTTCACTAACTTGGAAGGTACTTAAAATGTAGGTAATAGAGTTACCCGATAAGGGTTGTACAAGGTATTTATTGTACCCTTTGAAAGTGTGTTTTACTTTTTCAGACAGATTTGCAATGATCAGGAAACTATAGCTAATATACAGTGATTCACACTATTATAATCAATCAATTTTCTGGGCATTGGTAATATTTTTCGATTTGTTTACTGGTTTCAATGTTGAAATAGACTTGAATTAAGTCAACGTTGTTTTTATTTACGATTAATATCCATATGACATCGTATTTTTAAGACGTTGTCTTAAATGAAGTGGGTCTTCATTTAATTCATTGGTATTTATTATTAAGAGGAAAAAAATTAAATTGCTAAAATTTGTACAGAAAAGATCAGGTAGTTTATGAAACTCTATGTAAAATAGTTCTGTATTTTCTTATTATTTCATTCTCAAAAACAAAATATTTATAAACATTTATCTTTCATAAAATCACAAGGCACATATAATATATTTCTAAATTTATAAAACTCATCAAACAGAGGGTTCGATTTTTTTCTAATGGCAGACTTCCTGCGCGATATGTTCATTCCGATTCCGATTTTATAGAAATTTTTCTTGAGGGGTTCACATATTTGGTTCGCTTCTCAAAGATCTCAACACGTGTTCCAAATAAAAAGGAAAACATCAATCCCTTGAGGAGTTCGATTTTAATTAGGCCCATCTCTCAGCCGGAAATGCCACTCCACTAACGAACCCCTTGAGAGATTGCGACGAGGAATTGCTGAACACTTGCACATCAAACACGTACCAAGTGCAGCTCGACAAGGGCAACGAAGGGTTAATGTTAACCCCGGTGCGAGACGTTTCCCTTACTCCAGATAATAGATGGGTAAAGACAGGAAAAGCGGAAAATGCGTGACACTACAAAGTGGATTATAGGTTGGCCGAATTCGGGGAAGGAACTATTAATGTATGCAGGTTCGAACTCATCAAAAGAGTAGCGAAAGGATGCGCGTGTGGAGCTACCATTTGCATACCAACTGGAACCATTCAGCAAGAAATGAGAATATTATACCTATCCTCTTATTTGGATTGTATTACCAATAATTATTATTTTATCATTTTCCTATAATATCTTGATTGATTAAATCAGAGCTCTTATAAAAAATACATATTCCAACTTTTATTTGATGAACATTTATAATCATTATAAGCGAAAATTAAAAATATTTGTCCAATTTTTAGGTAATCTTCTACGATTCCGACTGGAATCCCACGGTGGATCAACAGGCCATGGATCGAGCTCATCGTCTGGGCCAAACCAAACAGGTGACCGTCTACCGACTGATCTGCAAAGGAACTATCGAGGAGAGGATTCTGCAAAGGGCCCGAGAAAAAAGCGAGGTGAGTGATCAGGGACAGGAAACCCAACTAAACCCCAAGCAAACCCTAAGCAAACCGCAAACTCTTCAGGTTGCACCATTTTTCCTTTGTTCAGTGGCATATTAGGCACGTGCTTTGTTGGTAAAAAAGAGCCATCCTAAAATCCCCATCCCTGGGCATTGTTGCGCCTTTGGGTTTCTATAAAAAAATACTCAATGCGAAACACGAGCACTTGTGGATGGGATCGGAATGGGTTGTGTTGGTAGTAAACCAACACCGGAAATTAATTATACAATTGGTTAGGAGACATTTCTGTCACGCCTCCTGGGTTCTTCATAAGTACGAAGACTTCTTCGCTTTCTTGTGCATTTATTGCATTTAATTACCGAAACAGAAGTCCCTCGATTACCATATAAAAGTATTTCGGGCCGACAAATAAATAGCTGCCGGAACTCTAAGGCGCTAACCCTGTACGAGTTTTATTTCATTTCCTGCCTTGAATTCCCGATTTCTTTCGTTCAATCGATCACTGGGGGTGTTCGCCCCCGCTTTTATTTTCCAGATACAACGCATGGTCATAAGTGGCGGCAATTTCAAACCCGACACACTCAAGCCAAAGGAAGTGGTCTCATTGCTATTGGACGACGAGGAGATCGAAATGAAATGTGAGTAGATTAGAGATTTTTATGGAAGAGAAATGTTTAACTCTTATTTATATTTATTAATTCCTTTGATGGCAGATCGCCAGGAGGCCAAACTACAGTCGTCCACACCTATTCCGGCAGAAACTCAAGGCGAACGTAAAAGACGTCATCCGAATAAGGTAAGTGCGATTCGACCCGAGGTAAATCTTGTTAGAACCGAACCTTCTGCTGGCCATTTCATGCATGATCCCAGCCAAGCGTCTAATGGCTGTTTATTAGACCAAGTTTGCACTTGCTACACGACAAGTTTCGTCTGCTGGCTGCCCCTAATGAAAGTAAATAATCTCCTGAGCGAGGCTCAAATTGCGGATGCGTCCATATACAGAGCACAAAAGCGAGAAGCTGGCCCGGCCGGCTTTTTCCTGACGCTTGTTCTTGGCCTATGGCATTGCAGAGGTGGTCATGGTCACGTGATTCATGCAACATCACCAGACAGACACACACACACACACACAGCAACAAAGACAATTCAATTTGCTATAAAACTGAACTCATCGTCTTGGCTGGTCTTGGTCTGCTACGTAGCGTGCTTTGAACCTACTCCATGAGCCACTAGTACGGCCAGCCGACTATATTCATTCATCCAACTGTGGTACACGCAAAAAATCTATTAATATGTATAATATATTAATTAGTGTTGAGAAAATGATTTACCTAAAGGATATTCTCAATAGTATTTGCAAAACTATACTTTTTAATTGTAATAATACCATAAAAGTTGCATCTTCTCTTCTTCAATATTCGAAGTGAATGCTTTCAGAACTCACAACTTAAATTTCTCAGAGTGCATCTGTGGTCCCTACCAGATACTCCGTACTCTCCAAAACAAACACTTTGCTCTTACCCTACTTGGACTGGCGGTCGCAGTCTCTCGGAGACTCTTTTAAAAAACAGTTTCAAGTGCTTTTTGGTTCGCTTTGGTTTTGGATAGGATTGGTTTGGCTCGGCTTGGATCTCGTCGGGGTGGCAGGCACTGCATACTATCCACCTCCAAACTAGGGCCCTCGCTCTTCTTTGTGTTTTGTTTTTGTTGGTTTCGCTAAATGATTTTGTGCGTTCAATGGAACACTGATTATGGTGTGTGGTGCTGCTGCTGCCGCTGCTACGTCTGTGTCTTCGCCTTGGTGGCTTCTTCCGTTTTTGGTTCTGCGGGTACTCTTTTTTTTCAGTAAATCGGGTACTCGAACTCCACTCAAGTTCATATGCCACCGGCCGACACAATGCTATATAATGGCACGCAGTCATATCCCTCGCTCTGGCTTCTCCTCCCCCCAAGTATCACTTCATTTCATTTACGGTCGGAAGTTCGAGTTTCCAATGCTCGAATGGCAAGTAGCACGTTTTACTTTTTACGTTTTCAGGTTAAGTGCAGCCAGCGTCTTCCTTTGGGCCTCTCGATCGGAGAGAGAGAAACAAAGATGATATGCATTCATTTGGAACAGATTCTGTTGCCGAAGATGTGCGTCGCAGTTGTTTATTATGGAACGGTTTATTTCTCTTTCTCCGATATATAATGATACATCATTTTAGTTGTTGCTTTACGCCCTGTTGCATTTCAATAGTGGAGAAATTTAACTAAGTGCTTGTCCCTTAATTTAGATTTAATTATAATACCTAATAAACAACTAGAATGAAAGTAATCATTAAAATCACAAAACTATTTTACTTAGAGCCAGTGTATTATGGAACTGTTAAGTTCCAGATCTAAATCAAATCGGTTTTCTCTCTAATGTATCTAAACGGGAAAGAATCATAAAGTGTTTGTAGGGTTACAATTAGTTAAAGAAGTTGTGTTTTAAATTTCAAACTGATTGATTGAGTACATTTTGAGTTATCGTGTACACCGATTGTCGAAATTACACTTTCCAGGAGAGCGCTTTAAACTTTGTGATACTCATACACTGAACACCAAATGACCTTCGTTCAACTTTGCATAATTTCGTCAATTCTGCTATAATCAATGTAAAACTTGGACACAATTGGAAACAAATCCTATTGTTTGCTCTTCGGGGCTTAGACTGGGACCCACTTCGCACCCTCCCTTCTTATGCCGATAGACTACGCCTTTTGGACCTGTCCTCTCTTAAGGGGGGATATACATGTAAACCAAAATTTTTTGGGCAAATTTTTTTTTTTGTTTAAAAAATAGTTTATTATTTAAAGAATATAGTGTGTAAGTTTCATTATCGAATTCCAACTCTAAGTGCCTCAAATCAAGTATGCACGCAAGGTTCACAAGTGTTAACGTGCGCGCATCAAAAACTTTAAACGTCTTTTTCTCAGCTTCTAATTTTGGCATTTCTACCTATGCTCTGGACACGATTCACAAAAAACTATGTAACATATCGGAGTGAATCAAAAATTATTATGATCAGCATGAAGTTATCTTCTATTTGAACCTACATGGTTGATAAAACTGAGTATTACTATTTTTTAAGAGGGTGGAAAGTGAAAACTGATCACCTGAAAATGGCATTTTTTCCTTCAAATCAAAAATATTTTTTTTTTGTCTTGATTTCTTTTGGGTTTTTTAGGTTCAAATAGAAGATAAAGGTGTAATGAATACAAAAAAAATTAGTTTACGGATTTCGGACAGGAATTACGAGCTCTATCGTGTCCATAGCACGGCAACTCAAAGCTCGAGGCGCTACGGCATATGTTCCATAAGTCCGCCATTTTGTAAAATATTGTTTATAACTAATTTTTTTTATCATCTCTGATTCTACTTTTAACTATATCCAAAGGTTCACGACGATTGCTTGACTATTTCTTATAAAAAAAAATTCACGAAAAATGGCCAAATTTTGACCGCTTACATGTATATCCCCCCTTAAGGATCGTCGGACCTGCCACGCGATGTTTCTTCATTAACTATTTAATGGACATATTTTTTCCATTTAGCTTCTGAGTCAAATACGTTTCTAAGTTTCTTCAAGGCCATCACGTTACTTTCGGCTATAGCTTTGGATATTTGTAAAACAATTTTTGAGGCACATGACCCTTTTTGCGTTTTATGTTCGATTTACAACGACTTGTACTTTTTGCTGTATTCCCAAATGTCCTTAGATTATAATTACAATATCTTAAGACACCTATTCCTGCCTCTGGCCATCGAAGCATATCATTAAAAAACACTCATTTTCCGGTCAGAGGTAAGGATATAGTTTTATAATTCCAGATATTTGCTATTTCTTAATAGCAGACATATGTTTATAGCAGTGAGAGTATTCAGAAGACCATATGCAAAGTTTCATTCAGATAACTTTAAAACTGAGGGACTAGTTTGCGTAGAAACGGACAGGTGGACAGATGGACTAGATCGACTTGGCTGTTGATGCTTATCAAGAATATATAACTTTATAGGGTTGGAAAGGTTTCCTTTACTGCGTTGCATACTTCTGACTAAAATTATAATACCCTGCAAGGAATTCCTCCATGAATCCCTGAGGAATTCCTCCATGAATCCCTGAGGAATTCCTCCACGAATCCCTAATGAAGACCCTATTATGGAGGGAAAGTTGAAGGAAAAAAATAATTGTGGGACTGAAAAATGTTCTGCCCGTGTGGAGAAAGTGGCATTGATAAGGGCTGTCAAGGCGAAGCCCATAATATGGGATTAACCCACAAAGGACATTTTTATGCCAAACAGTGTCCAGTGTTACCAAAGAAAATAAAGAAAATCCTTTCATGGCTTTTCCTTAATTTCTTTGGTCACACTGGTTACCGAGCAAAATTTATAGCGATTCTGCTATAACAACTGTTACAGAGTATTTTCGTCGTCAGAGTACTGGCTTAAAAATATAAACAAACAAGAAAGGAAGCTAACTTCGGCACGCCGAAGTTTGTATACCCTTGCAGATTGGTTTTTATATTTATATTATAAATTATAATGCCGAAAACAGACACTAAACAGAGTTTCATAACATTTTACCTATACTTATTATGTTTACAGTTTGACAGTTACAGTTTTACATTCCCAGCTTTATATATTTTATACATTTACCGATCGCTTCTATGGCAGCTATAAGATATAGTTGTCCGATTTTTATGAAATTTATACCAAAATTCTATAATAATAAGTAAAGCTCATATCTCAGAGTAGATAATAATACGTTAAAAAACAACGAAGTTATAATTTTTTCTATTACTTTCCCTATCTTTCCTATGGCAGCTATAAGATATAGTCGTCCGATTTTCATAAAATTTATACCAAAATTTTGAAATAATACCAGAAGCTCATGTGTCAAAGTAGATTAAAATACGTTGA